>JASANF010002679.1:0-26427 GCA_030248245.1 Trissonchulus sp. WLG1_4 | reverse complement strand
AAGCTTGACAAGCAGTCCTCGTTCACGTCCTACCATAACGCTAGCTCCGTCTGACCCAAAACCTACTAAATTTTTTTTCAAATAATCTTTGAACTTGCATTCTGCTTCAATATCTTCAGTAAATGAATTCATCAAATTGTCAAAATACGCTTGCGCATCTTCAGATGTAGTAAGCTCAATTAATTTATAAAAATATAGCACAGGTCGTTCTTGTGTTATTTCGCCCTGCAACGATTTATCTTGCTCTAGGCCACGGAAATATGTTATGACATAGTGCTTTCCCCTCATGTCAGTTGTAGCGTCAAGAATCAGTGAAACAGGTCGATCACCTGTTACTAAATACTGGACAAGCCGACGATGAAATGTTTCGCTAATCAATGACAGCATTCTAGTAGCACTTGTACGTTCATAATGGTGCTTTCCCATATCAATTCCGTTCGACTTCAAAAGCTCCACCATGCTTTGGTGCTGCATCATCGGAATATTCAACTTTGCTTCGGCGTAAACTGTTCTTAACATTCGACACGTCACAGTAAATTTTCCATCGTCCGCATTTGTTTCTTCAACTGCTACAATTTGCTCAGCCGCAGTCTGCATTCTTGATTTTGAGGCCTCAATCATTGCTGAAATAACTTGTTGATGTTTACTGACTTTTTCAGTTTGATCAGGTTTCTTTCCTTTTTCCTTCCCACTGCGCCCAAGTACATGCTCGACAAACACTTCCCTGTTTTTGTGTTTCTTTTTAGTTTCATACGGATTGAGTTCAACACCTAGCGCTAATGCAGGTTTTTCTTGCGGTTTAAAGCCGAAACGATCGTAATTGTCTCGGCATATTCTGCAGTAGAATTTAGTGCGTAGGGGATTTTCAGGGTTTGGCTCAATGTGTATCCATTTTTTCACGTCAGGAATGTTGTTAAACCAGTTCGGATCAAAATATTGGCTTAAATGCCTTCTTACAAATGCTATCCAGTCGTTGTTGAAATACTTTTGTGTGTTCCACTCGACTTCTGTAGCCACTGCGACTTTACGCGCTTTTTTGGCTACAGGCTCTCCTTCAGCAGCAGAAATCATTTCAACTTCTGCAGCTTCTTCAGATCGAGCAATATATTGGGCTGCTGATGAAGTTGACGGCTCACTCCAGTTGTCACCTTCCAAAGATTCATCGACCATTTCCTGCCAATCTGTCGTGTGGGTAGTACGATAAACTTCAGTTCTAAACAAACCGACTGTCGAACAAGAATGTTCTCGATCAGCATCGAACACAGTGTCTGCATTTAGCTGACATACAGGCTCTGTAGCTGGGCACACTTCTGGCGTAGACCTTGGTTCAAAGGGAAATCGGAGGATTAAAGCTTTTTTTAAAATGAATTGTTTAGCCGAACAATCATTTGGAGCCGCCGGAGTTAATTTTCCAATTTTAAAGAATTGCGGATGGAATGGTACTGCTCGATCAGAGCATCGATTGATGCTATAATCTACAAAAATTCCTGGAGCAGCAAAATCGCGTAAAATGTAATTCGTTCCAGCAAGGTCTGGCACTAATGTCTCAAACACCGTACATTCGGTAAAGGGTTCACGACGAGCGTAAACAACCATATCTTTAATCAATGGCTGTATAAAAGTTATAAAGTCATCGGTAAGTTTGTAGACGGGGCTGTGGCTTGTAAACTGTAAAGCAGCATCTAATCTTGCTGCGTCATTGCCAACAGCGTGTATTAATACAACAGCCTCTGGGAATTTGCCTCCATTCGCCAGCATATCAAAAAGGGACCGTTGACCTCGCTGCATCACTTTTTGTGACGATTTGACGCGATTGTCAGAAAATAAAAGTTCCGGCTCAGGCGTAACCAGTTCGCTGCCAATGACGTAAAATTGTTTGCGTTCGCCATAAAATTCTTTTAAGTTAGCATAGAATGTTACTTCAGGCTTCGATTTCGAAAGCCCTTTAATAATCAGTAACTTTAAACCAGCAGCACTTGGTTCGCTTCCAGCATCGCACGAAAATTCCAGTTCGATATACTCCTTTCTGTCATGTTTAGGGGGTGTATCCGCGTTTACTTCCGAAATTAAGGGGACACATGCTGCATTAACAGGCAGCATTTGACTAGTTAATAAAATAAACAGTGCTAGCATTCGCACCAAGAGCATTGTGAATGTAGAGAAACAGAAAACTATTACAGCAGGCGTCAGGCAGATAGCATAAAATTTCAACAAACGAATGCTTCTCAAAGCTGTGCTTTGTAACCAGGGCCTACACGAATCAATATGGAAGCCTTTTTAAACCTGGGTATGCATGTGTTCTCAAAGCTGTGCTTTGTAACCAGGGCCTACACGAATCAATATGGAAGCCTTTTAAAACGTGGGTATGCATGTGTTCTCAAAGGCCTACATTCTGAAAGCTGTTGCCTAGAGCGAAAAATTTATATCTAACTATGAAACTGAACAGAGAAAGCACACAAGCTGCTAAAGCATAGCATCAAGAGCAAGAGTTCACGAAGAACACTATGTGGTGGCTCACCGGTTCCTGTTTCCCCGGTGGCTCACCCCCCCCAGAATTGGCCAGCTGCCCACGTATGACTACCACACATGTGCAGCTAAGGATATCTGGGGGGAGCCGTCCACCGGAAGGGATGGGAGGGTGCGGAGCAACGTTGCGCCCCCCACCCAGAAGGCAACTGCACCCCCCAGACAGGCGCTTCACCCCCCTGATTGTTTTGACGTTGCTTACGACGACAAAATCGGTGGCTCAGAGTCACAAGGTAGAGCAGAAATGGTGGCTCACGAAGCGAAAATGAGCGGAAAAGTTGCTCTATACTATCCTTATTTTCATAAAAAACAATAACGATCATCCCTTTGGAACGGCAAATGGTAGAAACTTGATTTTTACCACTAGATGCGCAATAAAACTTTGCCATTGCACGAGTTTTTAATTTTTTAAAATAATTAACATGAGCCGACTTATGACGTTTTTTACGTTTCAAAAAGAATCTCACACCGTTACAGTACATAACTAACTGGGAGATTTGAAACCGAAAATTGATTACTGTTTCTATAGATTGAAGCAATGATAAGTACAAGGATTCCAATTACAAAGAATAAGTGTAAACTGCGAACATTATGTTATATTGGGGGCATTATTGTATATACGTCAGTCGAATAGTGTCCTTTACTATGTATTCAAAGCATCCAGAAAATACTACTGATGAAGGTAGTCCAGTCCAAAAAGTTACTTATCTCATAGATTTGAAGAATAGGCAATCATAGCGTCCTAAAACTGTGTAGTAGCAAGCGTACATAATTGGATAAAAGCATAGTACCGTTACCAAAAAAAATCAAAATTTGGTTTTTTCAAAACAAAATTTTCATTAAACACGATACGAACCAGGAAACCTTTTTTAAAACAAATTTTACTGTTTTCTCACAAGTTCATTGTACTTTGCCGTCTCAGTCAAAGGTGATTAATTTATATACTTTTGAAGGATTTATGAAATTTTTTTTTATTTCCCAAATTTCCGAAAAAAATCTGTGTTACCTAAAAAAATATCTGGTCTGTTTTTGTCAAGCTGCAACAACTATGTGTTTAAAAGTCATTCAGAAATAGTTTTTTGGTTAAGTTTAAAGTTTACACTTCGAAAAATCATGCGAATCACGGTGAAATTTTGTCAAATTTGAACTTGTGTCAAATGACATATACACTGAACTTCTCCGGTCACAATTCTAAACTTTTTAGTCCATAAACAAATACAGTCGAGTCAGGGTCCGTTGTCTGTAGCACCCCCAGACGGCTCATCATCAGTTTGACGTCGAGGGTTAGAGTTGAACATGTCTTTTTGGCATTTACATTTATTGAATGTCAGTGCAACAGTCCCATCTTCTTGAAATGTAAACTTTTCAGGTGTCTCGAAAGCTCGGGTACTACACTTGAGAGCGCGGTCGACTTTCTCGGGTTTCAGGGGGGCATAAATCACGATAATGCGATAATTGAGACATCTTCGATCTTTGGCCATGTGTAGCGTGTCAGCAGGAAGGTGGATACAAGGCCTCGTTGTTCTCACAGAAATTTGAACTCGACTTAGTAGTCTAGATTCTAGACATAGTAGCGATGTCATCCGTGGCAAAGACCTTGCACACTTGACCATAGTAGTTTTATGTCTAAATTCTGGCATATTTTTCGTTTTGGAGGGGCTGGGGAGGGGCGCCCCCTCCTTTGGCCGGAGCCCCCCCCCTATTTTGAGCATCCCAGTTTCGGAAGGGGTACCCCCCATAGCCCAAAAATTTTCCCCGTAAGTTTGTTTTAGCGAATTTTTAGCTGTCGCAATGTCGCTTTGGTAGGTTTGCTAGAAATAGACAGCATAGCGTGCTACGTTATACGATAAAGGTGTACAGAGTGTATAAAGATCGACTGAGAACACATGCATAATAATTAGGCGGATGGTTTTGAAGACAAATTTGCCAAAAAAAGCGTAAAAACGATACTTTTGGCAAATATTGGGAGAAAGGAATTCAATTTTACTAGACTCTGGGGGGAAGGGTTCTGAACATTTTTGTGTTACTTTATGTCTGACAGAGAAAGGGAAATATAAACGCCATTTCTTTACAAAGTTTGAAAATTTTATCAAGATTAGTCAAACTTATAATGATTTTTGTTTCAGAACAGTGCTTCCGATCGACCAGTGTTCCAGTGTTTCGAGGTCAAAAAATATCACTGATTTTTTTTATTAGAATTTTTGATTGATTTTTAACCGAAAAAAAAATCGTGCATTATTGCGCGTTATCGCCTATGTATGTTGAAAATAACATATCCACAAAATTCTGCAGCCTTTCTTGTACGTATATGCACTCTGCTGCACTATCCTTCAGTCGCTGGGTTGATTTACATAAAAATGTTTGACGCCAGTACAAAAAAATTTTCATGGTCAATTGCACACATCCATACAAGTGTTTTTGTAATTTTTTTGTACGTAGCTGGAAAACACAATCGTAACTTTTGCAGCATAATTTAGTAAAATTTCTTTCATATAGACGCTTATACAGTCCACAGAAGTGCATTGTTTTCATGAAATCCAATTATTTTTTAGGTAAAAATTTGCAAGAATTTTTTTCGGTAACAGTACTATAAATACATAAGTCATATAAAAGTATTAATATTATGTACACTTGATAATAGGTAGAGAAAAAAGTTAAATAATATTGTAACCTAATTTTTATTTAAACATCTTTGGGATTAATAAATTCTCACTTATTATACGGATATTTATCATTTACATAGAACACTACCCTTTTACTTAAAGGCTCCAATATGGAAAAGGAAACTCATTCTTGTGACAAAAGTTTATACCAATACATAACATGGGAGAAAATAACGTGAGATCGTTTGTCCCTGAAATCGTCCATGCCAGAAAAACAAACTAAGGCATCAAGACAGAAAGTTTTTCAATATTGAACGGACCTGGGGTATAACATACATAACATAAATAATAAAGTTACATTAAGTTAATATTAATAAAAACCACATTATATTATACTAAACCCTTGTCCGCATCCTTCTCCTATCAGTCCTATCCTTATAGTTTTTCGAGAACCATGCGATTCCAAGAAGCTGACATAAGCTGCTAATCATCACGCTCACGCAGCTTCTGAACAACATTTCTGCATATACAAGTATGGTCAACATTTTTAAAGTAATACTAACGGATGATATAGTGGTGCGGGAAAAAAACCCTACGCGTTTTGCGGGGAAAATAACCCTAGTGCTTCCTGGCCGAACCTTACGACATAGGACCTTTTTGAGTATGTAGGTGGAAAGCGCTTCCCAAACTTACTTACCACACCAATTTCTGTGCAGTTTTGAGGCCTGTAGCATTTTTTATAAAATTTCAAAATTTTGCATGTTGAAAAATTCCAAAGTGACCAAATTGTTGACTTGTCATAATTTTTCACAAAACCACTTTTGGCCAACGTTGGTTGCACTTTTCAAGAGAGTTACCTTTCCTCTATACTTCTGAAGCTCAAAAACAGTGATAAACGTTGTGGTTTACCTGTGACAGTTCAAAGTTCGTGCGGGGAAAAAACCCTATTGCGGGGAAAAAACCCTATTTTGTTTGGCGACAATTTTTTGCTAAACTCACCCACTGTTGATACAAAAGTTGACTGATCTGGGGTAACAACATGTGTAGACTTCATTGAAACCGTTTATTCGGCCGCAAACGTCGTTTTTGTCGCTTTGGCCCATACCCCGACACACCGTACGAAACCTGTTTTGGTGATGTTTCACCAAAATTTAGCATTTTTTGGAATATTTAGGCTTTAGCTGCTGCGTACCACCTAAATCCTAGAATGGTAGACGCGGGCGGTGTTTGGCAACCGTTTCTAACATAATAAGTGCAAAAATCTATTTTTAATGCATTTAAATACTAAAAAAATGCATATTTGGGCAGAATTCATTTCTGCCAAAAAGAGTCGATTTTTGAAGACTTATTGTGAGTCACATAGGTGTCTTAGAAACGGTTTTTTAGTCCATATTGCAGCCTAAGAGTTGTAGAACACGATGGAATTGAGTTTATACTCACTGCTAATAGAACAGCTGAAAAAAGTGGTAGGGTTTTTTCCCCGCATTAGGGTTTTTTCCCGCATAGGGTTTTTTCCCCGGAGGTTTCGAGGCTTATTACTCAGAAAAGTGAGTAGTTACAATCCATTTTATTAGTGCAACAGTTAGGCGAAAGATTGCCGTTATAACAGCCGCGAGCAATGATGAATCCAATTTATGTGGAGCGCAGGAGGACCCGAAAAGTTGAAAATAGGGTTTTTTTCCCCGCACCACTATAACTACTTTTGGACATATTTTGGATTTATGGAAAATTTTCAGCAAAGTCAGTATTGGAGTAGGTAGCAGGTACGCATTTAGTCTTTATCTGACAAAATGTGAATAACATTTTAGCTAAAATTAAAAAAAATTGATTTTGAAAAAATGACCATTCAAAATGTTTAAATTATAAATCGGATCGCGACCATAGATGCACATAGGGGGGCGCCTCAACCCTCGAACACCAGTCACCCGCCCCTCAGCCACCCCCCCCCCTTCTGATTGCCTGAAAAAGTGACCATTCAAAATGTTTAAATTATAAATCGGATCGCGACCATAGATGCACATAGGGGGGCGCCTCACCCCTCGAACACCAGTCACCCGCCCCTCAGCCTCCCCCCCCCTTCTGATTGCCGAAAGAGAGAAAAAGTGTGCCAAAATTGAATTAAAAATCGAGAAGTCGCAAAAATTTTTCGGCCGCAGCCGAAACAGTACCCGTTCTAGCCCCCAATTTTTAGTCCTTTCAAATGACGCAACTGTCTAAAAATATGTCCAAACTTTTCTAAATTTTGACGTACGTTAAACGTTAGGTCACCGTCACAGGGTCATGTGACCCATCGTTTGAAAGCTCCAACGATTTCCTCTCAAATGACGTTAAATTTATTATTGTACCACTGCAGTATCAAAAGTTATGGCCCCTGAAAAGTTTTCAGAAAAGGGGCTGATTGTACAGCTCACCCCATGGGTGATTAAAACCCAAAACAATTGAATTTAGGCAAAAATTTACAAATTTTTTGTAACATAAATAGTCTTAACTAAAATATATACGACATGGTCGAACATGTCTAAACTAGACGCACTAGACTTGTTTATATGTTTCAACATTTTACGCAAAATCAAAAATACGATACCGCTGTAGATCCTTTCTTGACAGCTTCTTGAGCATATTCTACTTGGAACAGATGTCCATCGGGAGAAAAGATGGTGATAGCACGATCGTACTTCTCAGACATACTTAACCAGATTGAGGTTGATGTGACTGCAATACAAATGTTGATATTAAAATATATACCTTATATACATATAAATTGGTGGTCATGTGTCGCAAATTGACTCGATTTTGGCCTCGATTTTGGCCAACAAAATCGTTTCTGGACCTATTGATCTGGAATTTTCAAATTTCTTTACTTATTCATTACCGGCTACCGATACCGGTTTACGATTACGAGGACATGCTTCGAAATTAAGCATTAAACTTATGTATCTCTAATTACTATCTTATTTATTCTGTTGCTTTTATTGGGCTGTTTCTGTTTTTTTCATCATTGTGGAACAACTGTTTTTTGTTCTTATCGTTGCTTTGCTTATCTTACACACAACAAGGCATATATGCATATTTCGTAAGTTGAAGGTTATATAATACATAACTTTTTGTCATAGTTTTACAGCTGATGGTGCTAATAAAGCCTATTTGAAACAGAATTAGATTTTGCATTTCGAAACGAAAACTTGGATTCGCGTTGGCAAAACAATGAGAAAGTAACAAAAATAACAAAAATTCACAAAAAATGACAAAAATATTATAACAAATGACAAAAAAGTTACAAAATCATTTCAAAATCAGGACGCCTTTTTTAGTTTTTTATGTCTTGAAATGTGTTTTTGCCAAAATTCAAAGAAAACAAATAAAATTTCTAAAAATTGCAAAAAAATTACAAGAAGACAAAACAGTTAACAAAAGTTACAAAAAAATGACAAAACCAGTAATATTTTTCGTAACTCTTTTGTAATCAGATTTTTTTCTGTGCTAACGCTCAGGCTTAGGACTTACGCTTGGTATGGGGCTTAGGCTTAGTATATATCAGGCTTAGCCTGAGGGCGAGGCTTAGGTTCAAGCTTAGGCTCAGGCTTAGGTTAGGTACTAAAAAATCGAAATTTTCAGAAAAAATCATGCCAGCTTAGCTTACCCTAGAGAATTATGCCACCTAAGCCTAGACGATGTCCTTAAACATCACAACGCATTCAAAACTATCCAAAAACCAAGATTATATATAGCCATTTTTGGCTTCAAACTTTGGCCTACGTTCAGTGCCCAAAACACTGAAAATGCAATTTTCAAGGGGTGTCATCAGTGACGTAACCGGAGCGGGGCGTGGGGGCAGACCCCCCCCCTCAGATAACCCCCGATTCCCGGAGCGCCCCCTTCAGAGTGCAAGTTTGTATAAATTTCGTACAATTTTGTATAAATTTCGTAGTTTCAATTAAAATATTTTTGTACGAATTTTGTATGATTTTTGGGGTTAAATGCAGTTGGGGGGGGGGGGAATAGTGGACCTATTTTTTGAGTAGAGCACCTTGGGGGAAGCATTTTTGCTTCAAAAACCCCTACTTCATTTTTTGGATTTTCTGAAATACGACCCCCCGAAATCTAAACCCTCAGTGAGTTTGCTCCCATAAGTTTTCAGTTACTAAAAAATTAATTTTCACATGAAATCATGATATTTGATATCGACATGAAATATAAATTTATATGAATTTTAAATTTTATTGAAAAATACAAAAAATACACAAAATTTATACAAAAAATGGTTGGTTGGTTGAGATGCATTATCCATTGTCATGGTCAGCATGAGCCTGTGAGACTGTGAGCCACTGTCGACGGTCAGCAGCTAGGTGTTCGAGTATAGTTAGCCAAGAATCGTGCCAAGCCCGGCCATAAGTGCTGCGGAGAAAGTCCGTGTCCTTTTTAACAGTACGCAGCCAGGTCGTGCGGACTCCTCCTGGCGGGCGGGTCTACTGCGATGGAGGTGAAAAAAACAGGGAGTCTTTCGGAATGCGGCTTGGGTGCATGCGCAGCACATGGCCGAGCCAACGCCGTCTGCGGTGCCTTATTATATGCGATATCGACGTTGGTCGACTAACGCGTTGGCGCACCTCCAAGTTTGAGGTATGAGACGTGTAGTCTACCCTGAGGATTCGGCGGAAACAACGCAGTTCGGATGCCTCAAGACGCCGCATATCGGCGGCCCTGACTGGCCACGTGTCACAGCCGTAGAGCAGGATCGACTGTACGCAAGCTTCGTAGACCTTGATCTTGATTTTTAGGCGGACGTTACGTCGGCTCCATAACTTGCGGTTAAGCGCGCTAAATGCTGCCTCGGCGTGGGCAATACGATGGCGTACTAATTTCTAGAGCTGGGTCGCCGTTACTGGTTAGCTAAGAGCCGAGGTAGCGGAAGGAGGTAACGGTTTTGAGAGCTTCGTTGTCGAGGAGTATAACAGGCGGCGGGCTACAGCAGGCCATTATCTTCGTTTTTGCGGCATTTATGCTTAGTTCAACCCGGGAAGCACATGCTGCCACCCTTGAAACCGCCAATGGATGCCAACAGAGTGACGTCGTCAGCATAATCTAGGTCCTTGAGGGGATGGCCTGAGGTTAGGGTGGTGATGCCCTCGCAGTCCCTGAGCGCCGATGCGAGGACGAAGTCGATCACGCAGTTGAACAGCAGGGGCGAGAGCAAGGCACCTTGGCGGACGCCTGAAGCAACGGTGAAATCTTCTGAGAGGGCGCCATCAGACCGAACGCGGGCGGAGGTGCCCGAGTATAGGGCTTTTAGGACCCGGATGATCTTGGTTGGCACACCCAAGCCGTCAAGGATCAACCACAGCCCCGGCCTATCACAGCGATCAAAGGCGGCACGGAAGTCAATGAAGGCGATCAAAAGGGGTCTCCGGAACTCATAGTGGAGATCGATTAGATGTCTCAGAGTAAATAGATGGTCGGTGCAGCTCCTACCGGCGCGAAAGCCAGCCTGGTTTTCACGCCAGACCAGCTCAAGCTTAGGATCAATACGACGGAGAATGATGTGCTCCAAGATTTTGTAGCCGGCACAGAGAAGAGAAATGCCACGGTAGTTAGAGCACTCGGCCCGGCTCCCTTTCTTAAAAATCGGGATGACAATGGCTGTTCGCCACTCCACAGGTATTGCTTCGTGTTCCCAGACAGCCGTCAGCAAAGTTGTTAGACGTCGAATGACCAGATCTTCACCAGCTTGGAAGAGTGCGGGGTCGATATTGTAAATGCCAGCGGCTTTGCCCGGTTTCAGTCCGCGGACCGCAGTCACAACCTCTAGTTCCGAGGGGGCTTGAGTGCTTACGTCTAAGAAGCCGTGGAAACGGGCCTCATAGTCTCTCAGCTGCTCTGCGGGAGCCGGACCATTCAGCAGTACCGAAAAGTATTCACGATACCTGTTGCGTATACTAACTGGGTCGGAGAATTTGTGACCGTCGCTGCTGAGCAGGGTGGTTCTGCGCGTTTTGAATGGACACCAGGGCAAGCAGCACGCAAGAGCCGATAGAGAGCGTCCGGCGATCGCCTCGTCTGTTAGCGTCGTTCATCTGGTTCGCAATATTCATCCAGTACGAGTTCAGGTCTGTTTCAGTGGCACGGCGCGCTTGACGGCGTAGGCGGAGGCGGATATGGGCTGTATTTGGCACACGGTGACTGTGAGCCTGACGACAGCGGTCGATCGCCACAAGCGTTTCGGCGCTTAGCCAGGGGTTATGACGCCGAGGAGAGGTACCGAGGGTGGTAGTGGCAGCTGCTGCGTGTTGGCCAGTGTGTGCCACTGCTCATCCACCGTAGTCTGGGGCTCGGGACGGAAGCGCTGTATCAAGTGGGAGGCCGCATTTGCAAATTGTTGCCGAGCAATGGGGTCACTGAGCTTGGCGATGTTAATCTTACTAGGGTTTGTAGGACCTACGACTGAAAGGCGGAGCCGGAGACGAGCCTTGACTAGAGCATGGTCGGATACGAGATCCGTACCCCAGAAGGAGCGTCAGTCAAGCGCAGAGCCACGCCATCTGCTTCGGATAAGAATATGGTCCAGCTGGTAGCCACGCCGGTCGCCAGAAGATTTCCAGCTCTCCAGATGACATTGCTTGTGCCGAAAATTTGTAGAAGCCGCGAAAAGTTCAAAACGGTGGAGACAGGACACTAACCGTTCACCATTCTCCGATCGGGCGCCGATACCATAAGGACCAACGTGTCTGGCTTCGAAGGAGCAATTACGAGGTCCAATTTGGGCATTAAAGCCACAATGAAGAAATCCGACTTGGGCACAGCGCTTAATGAGTTGTACAATTGCTGGTAGAAGGAGTCTTTGGTATTTGGATCCGCGTCGTTGGTGGGGGCATAGACACATATGAGAGAGATGTTGAATGGTTTAGCTGCGAGGCGTAAACGCGCCACACGGTCAGACACCGGGTCCCAATCAGAGATGCACGGGGTGATTTGGCGAGGGGGGGTGCCCGACCCCTGGCGGAAGGGGGGGTGGTCCCTAGTTTTGGTCATTTTTCGGCGACAGTCGAAAATTTTTCAGAAATTTTCGATTTTCAACTCACTTTTGGGGTACTTTTTCGCCGCGGACGAAAACTTTTTGCAATTTTTCAACTTTTTACGCATTTTTAGGGCACTTCTTGGACATCAGAGGGGGGGTGGGGGGTTGAGGGGGGGGGGGTGCCGAGTCAGGGCGAAACCAACGCCCGCTCGACCGCGGCGTTCCGGCTCCGAGTAGAGCACTACATAGTGTGGCCAACGGGTATCAACGTGGTCGGCACTGGGAACCGGTATGGACATCTGCCCCGTACCGCCGAATCTTAGCTCAGACAGACAGGCGACCTCTATGCCGAAGCGGTGAAGGGACCTGGCTAAAAGAGACGGCGACTCAGCCCGGAGCAGGCTGCGCACATTCCAAGAACCCAGTGCAAATTGAATTGCGCATGCGAGAATCGTTAACCGTGAAACTCATTTTTATACAGGCTATACAGGATAGCTTTATGCGGGGTCTCCAGGCCCGCGACCACCTGACGGACCCGGTGGTTGTCTCCAAACTATATATAGGGGCTTGTGGTGCCCTCTTGAGTAAGGCCAGATTTGAGGGGTCTGACCATGAAACCAGATGAGCCGCCAGATGCCGGAACAGACGCTGCGCTGGTGATTTTTCGTTAGGGCTGTACTGCCGTAGGTCATGGACTGGATCCGAACCACTGACCAGTGGTGCTATTTGCCCATAGCTGGGGATCAGATTGGTGAACAGTCAGAGCGTGTCCACACGCCGGTGGGTCATGGCTGAGTACCTCGAAGGGGCCTGATCTCCTCCTCGCCCTGCACAGCTCCAGCCAGCCGAACTGTTACCGCCTCCGGGTGAGCTAGAAAACGCTCGGGCCCACTGCACAGGACTTCGACGATCAGAGGTAAGTATAGTGGTGCGGGAAAAAAACCCTATTTTCAACTTTTCGGGTCGTCCTGTGCTCCACATAAATCGGATCCATTAATTCTCGCGGCTGTTATAACGGCCATCTTTCGCCTAACTGTTGCACTAATAAAATGGATTGTAACTACTCACGTTTCTGAGTAATGAGTCTCGAAACCTCCGGGAAAAAAAACCCTATGCGGGAAAAAAACCCTAATGCGGGGAAAAAAACCCTATCACTTTTTCTGGTTGTTCTATTACACAGGAAAACCATTTGTTCAAAACTAGTCCAAAACCAGTCCAAATCGCTGACAATTTTGGACTATTTTTGAACGTCCGTGTTTTGTTCAAAACCAGTTCAAAAGTTTTTGAACTCGTTTTGGACAAATCCGGAAGCCAGCGTGGAAATTTTGGACTGGTTTTGAACATCCAAATTTCGTTCAAAACTAGTCCAAAATGTTTTAAACGCGTTTTGGACTACTTTTGGACGCTTTGGATACTTGCTTGCTGTGTACGTTTTTTTGTTGTATTCATGTTTTATCCGATGTTGACTATACTGATTCATTGTGCGTTATTTGATTATTGTTATACAGTGTTTTTGTGTGTTTTTATATACAGTTTTATAATCATGTTTCGTTTTAGCATAATTTGAGTGTTGGCCGTTGGGTAAGTTTTTCAAAGTTGGCGTCTGAGGGACTAGTTCAAAGTTGGGACTATAGAAATTTGAGATATACTTTGAAACGTGGAAAATTAGTGATCAAGTTTGAAAAAACTGACCATTAAGTTGTATGACTTGCGAGAAACTTAACATTGCAACGACATGCATGACACTCATTGACAACAGGAGAAGAGGATCATGCTCTTACTATTCCAACAACTTCTAACTACTTTTTAAAAGTTTAGCACACTTTTTGGTGTACCATAGGGCGTCCTGTATATAATGCATACATACATCACCACTATCCCGCTGACACAGTTATGTGGGGGGGGGAAGGTTCGATGCCCCAACCACCCCATAGCACAAAAATTATTTGATTGTGCTTACGTTTTTCGTATCCAAAATGTTTTGAGTCGTATTAAAAGGTTGGGGCTCGAGAAAGTTCAATTAAACAGCCACTCAACTCTCACTTAAAGTTGCAGAAGTCAGCAAATTATTTACGAAGTTAACCCTATTTGTTAAATGATGGTCAGTCTTTTTATATAATGTTTGACATTGATATGACGTTTGAATTTGAAACCAATTTGAATTGGTTTCACAAGTGCAACAAGTCAGACAACCCACAGGTACAGCTACGGCCTAATTTTCCTCCTCCAGTATACCTAAAATAGCCGGATGTTAAACCGGTATATATAGCAGGCGGGGGAAAACCCCACCTCTGGGGGGAAAACCCCACCCCCCCCCCGATTCCGGAACTTGGGTATTTGATACAGGTTTAAAAACTTGCCAGCGTATATATATATATATATATATATTTATGGTATTTTTTATGAGTCAAAAATTGGATCCCCCATTTTTGACCCGACATGTTCGTACGAAGGGGGCATGACCAAAATTAGACGGGGTAAAAAAACCCATGTGGGGGAAAAACCCACTTTTTGAAAATGGTGTGGTAATGTCGAAAAACCTAGTAGCTACCCCAAAAGGCTCATGGTAGTGCAAAAAGACGTTTATTATTAAGGTGGTAGTTGCGTTTTCGAGGTTTTTGTGATTTCTATGTAAACTTTGCGCCACCAGTACTCAAGTTATAAGTGACGCCTGAGCATAAATTTTTGGGACAGTATTGTAAAGGTCAAAATCCCCAGGCATGTCTCTCACTTTTTTGAAATTTCACCTGTGGACATTTTTAGAGGGTTTTAATTACAAGAAAATATCTAAAATTTTCGGTGCGTTTGCTTTTCAGCTAATTTCTCAGTAAATTGACTAGTTATTAAGAAAGTGGGGGACATGCCTGGGGATTTTAAACATGTCAAAAACCTTACCAACTTTCAGCCCCAACAGGTAATCGTATGATTCAGAGCTGTGGCGCAAACTTTTTGTAAAAAATTTTAATATTTTGGAAAGGACCTTTCTTTAGTCGCTTATACTGGAAAGAAAAACAAAGGTTAAATTTCAAGGCATGACATACATTTAGGAAAAATATTGTTCTACCTAATGCAAAAGACCGCTTGTGATTTGAATTTGTAAACGCTGAGCTATGGCTTTTTAAAAAAACACCTAAAAACGCAATTACCCCCTTAACACAAATGCACATACTGACACTTTCTTGATCGAATTCTGGAATACGGGCCTAATAGTCGGACTTTGTCATTTTGAGGTCCCTTTGCTGGCATATTTTTAGTGGGGGGGGGCTGGGGGGGGCCCCGCCCCCCCCATTTGGTCGGTTGCCCCCCCCCAATTTTGGTCGCGCCCCCCCCCCCCCATTTTGAGCCCCCCCCATTTCAGATGGGGTGCCCCCCCCATAGCCCAAAATTTTTTCCGAAAGGACGTTTTAGCGAATTTTTAGCTGTAGCAATGTCGTGTTCGTCGGGTTTTTGAGTCCTTTTTGGCTAAATTTAGTATTAGCGTAGCTATAATAACGTATGAAAACGTAACATTTAGCGTATAATAACCATTTTTTCTTATAAAAATAGTGTTTTATCGTGAAATTGGTGCGCCCCCCCCATTTTGGTCGACGCCCCCCCCATCCATGGGGGGGGCTGCCCCCCCCATCGCGCCCCCCCCCCCCATAAAATTTTGCCTAAAAATATGCCAGCTTTGCAGCGGAAAGTAGTATATATTCTCTGCTACTATTGCCAATTTTTTGTGTTTTTAATTAACCTGTTAATTTCTCATGCTTAAACGCCAAATAACTGAATAAAATTAAAATATTGCCGTCACGACCAGTCACACCCACTTATGGTATATATATACCCCCCACTGAAGGTCGAAGGCGTAAAAAGTAGCCATAAAGTGCATATTTTGCATGCATTTGAAGCGTTATCGCAGCTTTTTAGTTGTTTTCGACGTTTTCAGGCGAAATTAAGGTGCTTTTTTCAAATCTTGAAATCAAAATTTTATAATGGGCTGAGTTTTCAAACTCGTGTACCTGAGGCCCCATAGCAAAGCTGCGTATAGTTTTGGCATCAGGGGTCTCTCTCTACTACTCCGAATACGTGCCATAGCGTTGAAAAACTACCGCTAACACTTTTCGGGTGATTTATGGGGTGGGGTTTCTTCCCCCACATGGGTTTTTTCCCCGGCAAGTTTTTGGCTTCCCGCCAAAAGACGGTGAGAGCGAAATAAAACCGGTCCCAGCGTTTAGAGCAAGGTTAGGCCTACGACAGATTTTTTTTGTTTCCCGTGAAAACGTACAGTCTGTGAGCTAAATAACGAAATATGAAAATGCAGGTTTTTTTCCCGTCTGCTATACCGGAGCTAAATTCTCTGCGAGACCCATATATAGTCATCGTGGTTGCTGCAAAAGTACGTAAGACGAAGCAATATATAGAGACATGATGATCGACTCACGATAAAATTTCCGATCTTTTCATGGGGGAGTGCTACCTTCTCAAGACTTTGGCTCTTTGAAACACTCTGTTCTTTTTCACTTTATGTTTCTACTGTATATACAGTATCTATCAGCTTTAAGACATATGTATTATGTATATAAGGCTGTTACATGTGTCTTATGTGCCTCTGGAGTTGTAACCGATGTGTTCGAATGTAGTTCTTGTGTGTAGAGGCGTTTCGGGGGAATGATGGACTGATCTCGATTGGAGTCATTAACATGGTGCACAAAAAATACCTTAATTAAAAAAATTGAAAACGGTAGAGACTAGAAAATGATTGAACTATTTACGGTAGAACCGAGGGAGGTCCCAGGGTGCATCAGTAAATGCTACGAAAACTTTCAAAATTAGTTTAAAACGCGTTCAAAACGAGTTCAAAATTCCTGCGTGCAGGCTAGCGCTGAGAAACAAAACGTCCAAAACTAGTTTAAAAAACATTCAAAACCAGTTCAAAACGAGTTCAAAATTAGCCAGCGTATGTCTAAAACGCGTCCAAAACTAGTTTAAAACTAGTTCAAATTTCGTTCAAAAGGAGTTCAAATTTCATTCAAACTTGCGCTGGAAATGTTTTGGACTCGTTTTAGACTCGTTTTGAACGAGTCCAAAACTAGTTTAAAAACGTTCAAAACCAGTTCAAAAATATTCAAAAAACGTCTAAAAAACATTCAAAACTAGTCCAAAGTTGCTTGTTCAAATCCAGTTCAAAATTTTTTGAACTGGTTTTGAACAGTTTTTAAACCCGTTTTGGACGCAAAATCCGTCCTGTGATTAGTAGGGAGTATAAACACAATTTCCTAGTGTTCTACAACTCTTAGGCTGCAGTATGGACTAAAAAAACCGTTTCTCCGACATCCATGTGACTCACAATGATTCTTCAAAAATCGACCCGTTTTGGCAGAAATGACTTCTGCCCAAATAGGCACTTTTTCCGTATTTAAAAGCATTAAAAACAGATTTTTACGCTTATTACGTTAGAAACAGCGGACAAACACTGCCCGCGTCTATCATTCTTGGATTTAATTGGTACGCAGCAGCTAAAACCTAAATATTGCAAAAAATGCCAAATTTTGGTGAAACATCACCAAAACAGGTTTCGTGAGGTGTGTCGAGGTATAGCCCAAAATGACAAAAAACGACGTTTTGCGGCCGAATAAACGGTTTTAATGAACTCTACGCATGTTGTTAGCCCAGATGAACCAACTTTAGTAGGAACAATGGGTGAGTTTAGCAAAAAAATGCCGCCAAACAAAATAGGGTTTTTTTTCCCCGCAATAGGGTTTTTTTTCCCGCACAAACTTTGACCAGTCACAGGTCAACCACAGCGTTTTTCACGGTTTTCGAGCTTCAGAAGTATAGAGAAAAGGTAACTCTCTTGAAAAATGCAAACGGCGTTGGTCAAAAGTGTTTTTGTGAAAAATTATGACAAGTCAAAAAAGACAGTAAAAAGTACAGAAATTGCACAAAAATATACAAAATTTATATAAAAAATATACATTTTATACAAAAAGTGTACAAAATTTACGCAAAAAATATACAAAAGTCGAAAAAAAAATTTTCTAAAAAAACTAAGCAAGTAAGCATGTTCGTAAAAATATTGCATGTTGCACTCTAAAATAGTAAAAAAAATTGCGAAAAAATTCTTATTGCCTAAAAATGTAAAAAGTAAAGAAATTGCACAAAATATGTACCAAATTATACAAAAATTATACAAAAAGTTAGATTTATACAAAACTTTTTTGTATAACTTTTTTATGAATTTTGTACTCATTTTTATCCTTTTATTTGATGCAAGCAACTAAGACTAATCTTTTGCTAACCCACATACTAAGGCTGGAATTCACAACCTAACACTAACACTAACTTTTCCCTTAAAAGTTAGTGAAACACTTAAATTTGGGCTTGAAACACTAACATTTTAAGTGTTTTGAGCCCAAATTTAAGTGTTTCACTAGCTTTTAAGGAAAAAGTTAGTGTTAGTGTTAGGTTGTGAATTCCAGCCTAAGCCTATAAGCCTAAGCCTGAGCTCCGAGTCTAAGCCCTAAGCCTAAGCACTGAGCCTAAGCCTAAGCCTGAGGCCTAATTTTATGGGAAAACCTGCTAATAAGCATCAAAAATAAATTTACTGCACTAAAATACCCCAACCAGCTCCATATTAAAAAAAATCTCAGCTATACCCCAAAATTTGCACTGAACCTTACTTGTGCTGTAACGCTTTAAGGGGGTAGTGTCGCGAAAGCAGTTTTGCTCATAGGCTGTGAAAATAGAACTTTTTGTTTTGAAGTAGTACATGCAATGAGAAGCTAGTCCAACGCTGTATGGTATCAAATAATTACTGCCAGACATCACACTATCAATATTGACAAATATCTTGGACCAATCGTCATTAGTAAGCCAGACATCACACAATAGGGACATAAAAGTTCGAAAAATCAAGCCAGATATCAGATTGGCCAGCTTGTGAAGTACACATAATGTGTGGACGCACAATTTTTTGCGACAAATAAGAAAAAAGAAAATTGAAGGTTCGTTTTTCTTTTGATTTGAAAATAAGCGTCTAGATTTTTCACAATTTATCATTATTGCTGTTACTTTTTTACAGTTTAAGGTGGTAGTAACGAATGTGCAGTGATTTTTAAATTTTTGAAAAAATTTAGTTGATTCAAACTGTATTTTTTGAAAATAAAGTCTGTAAAAAATTGATTCATATACACAAAATGGCAAATGAAGTTAGCGGGATCATGTGAAAAATTTTTAGGAGCAAGCCAAGCCAACAAGCCAAACTACACAACAGGAGAATGGAAATTTAACAGTTTTGGCCACTTTTCTAAGCGCATGCGCAGCGCATAAACACAAAAATGAACATGAATAAACTTTTGCAAATTTTCTAGACCCAACATTAAAATTTTTCAAATTGCTTATATTTTTGCGCAGATATAGAACCCGAAAGTTGAGTGTGAATAGACACTTTTTACTTTGAAACCGTATATTTCATTTAATAATCGACAAATCATAAAATCGTGCATTTTGGGTCTAGATAATTCACTTTTAATTATTTTTGCCATTTTTCGCATGTTTTTGTTCTTTAAACTTTTCAAAAAGTGGCCAGATTTGAAAGTGCTCAAAAAAGCCAAATTGGTTTACTTTTAACACGTGCCATCCAAATCATCCTTACAGTTGTACAATAAGACTTTGTTTAAATGTAGAAGAAAAGTAGCGCTTTCTAACGATATAAAAAATATGCGCTAAAGTTAATTAATTATTGAAAACTAACCTGTTGAAAAACACTGCACATTCGTTACTACCACCTTAAGTACACCTTCACAGTTCAAACTAGTATTACTCCACAGCCGCTACAGTAATCTGCACTAAATTTTGTGTGCATAAACTACAACATATGTGCTGTTAGCCTGTGTAAAAAAACTAAACAGAAAAATTGATAAATGTGACTAAAAAATGGAATGTGAATAGGTTTTTTTTTCGTCATTTTTCCGACTTTGAGACATTATTGCAAAGTATATGCTAAACCAATTTTGCTGAAACTTGGCAAAATAACTTGCCTTTAGATAGATTTTTAAAATATAGAAAGAACAATTTCTCACATTTTACTGAACAAGTTTTACAGTCGCGCAAAATCGACTGCTTTCGCGACACTACCCCCTTAATCAGCCTGGCCCGGATAGCTTTGACGATGAGAGTCCTATATTTTTATTAAAAGATGGGGTGGAAAGCACATAGCAGCCAAAAATAATTTTTCCCTTATTCTTCAGTTTGACCCCCTAAGCCTAAGCCTGAACCACGTACGTCTAATGACAGCAGTGGCGGATCCAGGGGGGGTGGGCCGGGAGTAGTATAGGGGCGACAGAATGTGTTGGATTGGGAGTCAAAAAATGGGGAGCAAACCCGCCTCCACCCCCCCCCCTCATTTGGAGGGGGCGTGGAGGGGAAATTGCTCCCATTTTTTGGACGCTTTACGAAAACCGGTTTAAACCAGTTACCGGGGGGGGGTGGAGGAGATTTGCTCCCCATTTTTGGACGCTTTATGAGAAACCGGTTTAGACCAGTTTCTGGGGGGGGGGGGGATTTGCTCCCGCTTTTGGGACACCTTGTTTCTCGACTAATACTTGGCCGAATCACTTGATCTCGGTGTCCATACCTATGTTATCGGCCATGCCCAGTTCAATGACACTAGTGCCGAGGTCATATCTCGCGACCTATTGGTCGCGGGTGATTGGTCGATTGTCTAACTTTGATAATACGTGTCCGATTTACCTAATTTTGGTGTCTATGCCTATGTTATCGACCATGCCCAGTTCAATGACACTAGTGCCGAGGTCCTATTTCGCGACCTATTGGTCGCGGGTGATTGGTCAAATGTCTAACTTTGCGAATACTGGTCCAAATCACATAATCTTGGTGACCATACCCAGGTAATCGACCATGGCCAGTTCAATGGTACTAGTTTCAAGATTATTGGCTGCGACCTATTGGTCGCGAGTGATTGGTCGAGTGTCTAACTTTGCGAATACTGGTCCATATCACATAATCTTGGTGACCATACCCAGGTAATCGACCATGGCCAGTTCAATGGTACTAGTTTCAAGATTATTGGTTGCGACCTATTGGTCGCGAGTGATTGGTCAAGTGTCTAACTTTGCGAATACTGGTCCAAATCACATAATCTTGGTGACCATACCCAGGTAATCGACCATGGCCAGTTCAATGGTACTAGTTTCAAGATTATTGGTTGCGACCTATTGGTCGCGAGTGATTGGTCGAGTGTCTAACTTTGCGAATACTGGTCCAAATCACATAATCTTGGTGACCATACCCAGGTAATCGACCATGGCCAGTTCAATGGTACTAGTTTCAAGATTATTGGTTGCGACCTATTGGTCGCGAGTGATTGGTCGAGTGTCTAACTTTGCGAATACTGGTCCAAATCACATAATCTTGGTGTCTGTAGTGTTTTACAAAAGACTAAAAAATTCATTATGCAAGAACTGGACTAGTACTTAGTTTTGACATGTGATTACTGTCTGGTTGGCTAATACAATACTGTTTTGTCCTGGGTTTCTTAATGCGACTAGGACACAACATTCTGGCGACGAGTTGCTGCAACCCACGTTTGCAATGGAAACGGTAGCTGCACCGCCTCCGTTCTTGCCGACTCCGGGAGCGCCCAACATACCTTGGCGTGACTGGAAATGCCTGTTCATGAACTATCTCATCGCTATCGGAGCTAATTCTGATCCAGACCGATTCCCAGATGAAAGAAAGAAAGCACTACTGGTTCACTCATTGGAGATCGAAGGTCAACGTCAGTACCGCTCCTTGCCCAATCAGAATGGTAACGGTTTGCCAACTTTCGAGGACACTTTGAACATTCTTGATGCTCATTTTGGTCCGAAGGTAAACGTTGTTGCTGCAAGATACAAGTTCAAACAAAGGGGACAAGCTGCCGGGGAGACTACAGATAGCTGATATGCTGAACTTTGTGCTTTAGTATCTGACTGTAACTACGGCGCCATTCAAGATGAACTAATTCGTGATCATATTATTGAAAAAACTAATTTATCACGAATTAGAGAAAGACTGCTAATGGAGCCAGATTTAACTCTTGAGCGTGCATTACAATTAGCACGTCAAATTTAAAATGCTATGGCAAACGCCCGTGCTATATCTAGCAAGTTGAATAATGAAGGTCAAGTACAGGCTGTTGCTAAACGTAAGAGTTTTGTCAAAAGACCAGAACCTGAAAAGTACAAAGCAGGAAGCGGTAATAGTAACGCTGCCTGCTACAGATGTGGCAATACTAGCCATAACGCTAGGTTTTCGAAGTGCCCTGCCTTACAGTCCGTATGTCGGTTATGCAATAAAACTGGACACTGGGCTAAAGTGTGCCGATCAAATGGCAAGAAAAAGCCAGTACGTACAGTAGAGAAAGAAAGTGACCAAGACTTAAGTGATCTAGAGTCCATATCTGAACTACACGTTTTGAATGTCCATGGTACTGAAATTGCGCCTATTAAATGTGATGTGTTATTCAAGCACGGAAATAAGCCAGTTTCTATGCAAGTAGACTGTGGTTCCGATGCTACACTGATGCCGTATAGACTATTCTGTGAAACTTTCCTTTCTGCTCAGTTACAGAATACAGTGGTAAAGCTCACTAACTATGACGGCACTCCACTATCCGTCAAAGGAAGTGTTCGAACAACTGCAACATACCAAAACAGAACAACGCCTGTAGTTCTTTACGTAGTGAACGGGGGTCAACCTGTTGTTGGACTAGATCTAATTCACGGCCTAAAGTTGCAAATCGATGGATCAAGCCTCAAAGTTCGATCCGTAACCAAAGAATCGCTAGCGGAACAGTATCCAGTTCTCTTTTCTGAAACAATGGGAGAGATCAAGGGTTTTCAGCACCGCATACAACTAAAAGACGGTGCCAACCCTGTAGACCAAAAAGCTCGCCAGTTACCTTTTGCTATTCGAGCGCAAGTTGAGGAAGAATTGCGCTCACTAGAAAGTGACGACGTCATTGAAAAAGTTGATGCTTCAGAGTGGGTACACACGATGGTAGTTGTTCCGAAAAGGAATGGCAAAGTGAGAATTTGCTGCGATCTTCGGCAACTGAATAAAGCAATTGTGTCTGAGAATTATCCACTTCCAGTCATAGAACAGCAATTGAGCGAACTGGGAGGAGCGAAACGATTCTCGAAGCTTGATTTGCGAAAGGCTTACTTTCAAATAACGCTCACTGAAGAAAGTCGGTCTCTCACTACTTTCGTCACTCCTTTTGGCCTCCGCAGATACAAAAGAATGCCTATGGGTTTATCTTCTGCTGCAAGCGCCTTCCAAAAGTGCATGGAAATTATGCTGACTGGAATACCCGGTGTAATCATTTACCAAGATGATATTTTAATCTACGGAAACGACGAAGATGAACACAACTGTCGGCTTCATGCAGTACTTGCTCGCTTGCAGAAACATAATGCCAGAGGTGAACTTGACAAGTGCCTCATCAACGTTGAAGAAGTGCCGTTTCTAGGTCACGTGATTACAGGAGAAGGAGTCAAAATAAATCCTGACCGATTTAAAGCAATTGCAGAAATTGAACCGCCAAAGACAAAAGAAGAAATGAAACGCTTTCTGGGTCTTTGCTCATTCTGCATGCGATATTTACTAAATTTTTCTTCAGTTGTACACCGACTACGCCAGATGTTATTGATATCAGACAACACGCTACACTGGGACAGAAAGGGTCAAATCGCTTTCAGGAAGGTGAAAGAACTGATCACATCAGCTCCAGTTCTGGCTAGTTTTGATCCAAAATGCAAAACCATCCTGTCTACTGATGCAAGTTCAGTTGGCCTCGGCGCGGTTCTCACCCAAATTCAAAATGGAAAAGAGCGCGTTATCGCTTTTGCTTCTCATACTCTGACGGAAACTGAGCAAAAGTATTCTGTTGGAGAAAAAAAGGCATTGTCCTGCGTGTGGGCGTGCGAAAGATGGCACGTCTACTTGTGGGGTCGGAAGTTTACTTTGCGAACCGATCACCAGGCCCTTGTTGTTCTTCTTGGAGCAGCTGGAAAAGGAAAGAAACCAATGCGAATAGGTCGTTGGTACGCCAGACTGCTCTCATACGATTTCGATATAGAATACCGACCAGGGCTGATGAATGACACTGCTGATGCACTGTCGAGAATGCCACTTGCATCAAAACAAAACGCTATCAGAGATACTGAAATTCGAATTGCTACAGTTCACGAACTGCCGGCTCTCACCATTGGAGAAATACAATCAGCTACTGAAACTGATGAAGATTTAGCAAAAGTCAAGCAATACATACTCAATGGTTGGCCACGCAAAGTTGAACCTATTCTGCAACCGTATTTTTTGCTACGTCACGAATTATTCCTGTGGGAGGATTGTGTTGCACGATCAGATCAACGGCTAGTGCTTCCAGAACAACTACGATCTAAAGTCATTAGCTTAGCTCACGAAGCCCATCCTGGAATAGTTCGAACCAAGCAACGGATTCGTGAATCTTATTGGTGGCCGAATTTGAACATCGATGTAGAAATGCGCATAAAAAATTGCATCCCGTGTCAAGATAGTGACAAAGTTGCTAAACCAGTGACAATACCAGTTCAGTCAGTGCCCTTGCCGAATGCTCCTTGGGAAAAAGTAGCCATTGACATTCTTGGACCATTCTCTACAGCTCCAAAAGATGCCCAATATTTGATCGTAATGTCGGATTATTACTCGAAATGGCCAGAAATAGCTACAGCACAGCACATTACATCCAGTATAGTAATCAAATTTCTTGATGCCATTTTTAGCCGCTTTGGTTACCCATGTAAATTGGTTAGCGATAACGGTCCACAGTTTCGAAGCGCTGTATTCGAAAACTATTTAAAGACCAAAGGCATTAAGCACATCACAACTGCTGTATACAACCCGTCTGCGAACGGTCTTGTGGAACGTTTCAACCGTGTACTGAAGGATTGGCTGCAAGTGGCGCATATCGAAGGAAAAGAATGGCATCGCGCAATTCAAGATATTCTACTGACTTACCGAAGCACAGAACATCGAGGAACACAGAAGAGCCCAGCGGAACTGTTTCTTCGACGAAAGCTGCGAACCAAACTGGACCCAAGACCTCCAAAACATTCAGCCGTCAATGAGAAAAAGCTTCGAAAGAAAGTCAACGAATATCAAAATAAGTACAAGCACTATGCAAATGAAAGATCAGCCAAGTTTCCGCCATTCAAAATAGGTGACCGCGTCCGGTTTAAAAAGATCAGTTCATCAAAAGGAAAGCCTATCTACGGTAGTCCAAAAACAATAGTTGAAATTAAAGGGAAAGGAACCTATCGATTATCAGACGGAAGAATTGTCAATGCAAGAAAACTGATTTCAGGACGACCCAACAACGAAACAAAGACAAAGAAGGATGAAACGAATACCTGTCTTCCAGAGGATACAGTTGCATGCCCTACTTTCAATCCGTACCTGAATGATGCCCTGATTCCACCTAGAGAACCACCTCCTACGATGCTGCGCCGGTATCCAAGTCGACAACGCCGCAAACCACAAAGACTGGATCCAGTGTCTGGGCAGTTCTTCCGACCAGAATAAAAAAAGATTTGCGAAGGGGAAAATGTAGTGTTTTACAAAAGACTAAAAAATTCATTATACAAGAACTGGACTAGTACTTAGTTTTGACATGTGATTACTGTCTGGTTGGCTAATACAATACTGTCTTGTCCTGGTTTTCTTAATGCGACTAGGACACAACAGTGTCCATACCCAGGTAATCGACCATGGCCAGTTCAATGGTACTAGTTTCAAGATTATTGGTTGCGACCTATTGGTCGCGAGTGATTGGTCGAATGTCTAATTTTGCTTATACTGATCACAATCACTTAGTCTTTGTGTGTACACCTACATAATCAAGCACGGCCGGTTTATTAATGATAATCGTAACCTTGTTACATGGCCCAATTTGCTGTTACGTTTTGAATGCACATGCATTGCATGCGAACCAGCTGCTTTGCTAAATAACAGCACACACACACACATACACACGCATACATGCACACATGTGCGTACATTAAACTTGCCAATTCGGTCAAATATACCTACTAGGCTGTACAATGCATGACAAACGAGCTGCATTGCTGAATAACAACACACATACACACGCATACATGCACACGCACACACACACAAACATATATGCAATGCAATGCAATGCAATGCATGGCCAGCCAGCTGCGTGACTGTATAACCACACACACACACACATATATAAAT
>JASANF010002675.1:0-16066 GCA_030248245.1 Trissonchulus sp. WLG1_4 | reverse complement strand
GACCGCTGTCCGCCTCCTGTTGCCCGGAGAACTGGCCAAGCACGCCGTCTCTGAGGGAACCAAGGCTGTCACCAAATACACCAGCTCTAAGTAAACACTGAGCTTAAAGCCAACTGACTACGACTTGACCCAAACCCATCTCTTATCCCAACTGCCCTCTTCAGGGCAACCATCTCCGATTAGTTATTTACGTAGCAAGTTTCGGTTAGTACAGACATGTCATAAGTAATCAAGGAAAAATTGCCAACTTAGGGTATTTCGAAACGAAAGGACATGGCAGCAATGGCATCCCCCGTGAATTAAAGCCGTTGAATGGAAAGTTCGGCCGGAGCCTCTCGTTCCGGCCAATTAGTATAGGCAAGAGTACATAATAGTGTCATACTCTTCCCATTATGTACTCTCGGTATAGGGAAGCGGGCCAAAGAGAGGGAAGAGTCTTAGTACGTAACAAAGTTAACTTTTAATAATTACTGTATTTGTTCTTGTTCTTGCTTACTTATCCTGACTGTGACAAAGTTATTGATATTATCAAGAGTCTATATAATACGAAGATTTCAGTATCACAGACACTCTACTCCAATGCGGAGCGCAAAAATAGCCCAGTTATGCACGGTTGTAGCGAAGGCCTTTCTCAGTATCTTGACATGAGGGCAGGTACTATGAACCAATGGGGGAACGCCCATTAAAACGGTACAAAAAAGGGCTATTTTGCACTCCGCAATGGACGCAAGGCCCAAGGTGGTTGGTTACTAAAACCCGGCCCAGCCCGTGAATTAAGGTGGTAGTAACGATTTCGACGATTCTTGCATAACGTGTGTGATTCTGTAGGAAAGTGCTTGATATTTGGTGGGATAAAACATCAAGTTATTCCTCTATAGCCTGCCAAAAATAATGTTCATGACTTACTTCTAACCGGACTTACAGGTCAAAGGTCATTTATTGGCCTTTATTCACCCTTTCCATTGACGTGATTTTCAAGAACGTGTCCCGAAGCCAATTTTTTGAAATTGTGTTTTTTTATATTCCTAGTGAAAATTTTGTCTGCTGAACACAAATCCGGGGTTAATTTTTGGCCAGACACCTCTGGGACACCACTACAGCTACTTACTTTCTCAGATGTCAACAGGGGAAAATCATTCAAAAGTGAGATTCAGAGCTTTTAGGGGCAATTTGAGCTCCTGATCAAAATCCCAAAATTCCTTTTCGTATGAAACCTTTGCACAGTCTCCTATAAAGCCCCTTAGGGTGCCTCTTGACATCTGATAGGTCTATTAAATTAAAAGTCGTAGGCAGAACTAGACAGGCAAAAGCCAGTTTTTGAGTCAATCACTTTGAAGCAGAAAATCAGAAACCATGACAAAGCAATGGCGAAAACTAATATAAATGCATAAAATAGGATTTTTTTTAGATGTGTGTTTTTGTTGAATTGTTAAATTAATAAAGTATGCAAAATTCATAGGCAACTGAATTTGAGGAAGTACCTAAGAGAGCCATTCCTTAGACTTTGTTGCACCATTATTAGCCTTGTGAAAATTTTTTTCAAAAATGCAAAAAAACCAACAAGGGAAATATAATTTTACGTATTATGCGTTAATTTGGTGAAATAAATTCTAACAGACTTTCCGCTACATTACTTCTCGTGATTTCACCAAAAAAGGCCAAATTGATCATCTTTGAAAGCTAACTGCTTAGCTCAGTGGCTAGTTATCTATACCAAAATTTACTTCTGGGTAGTCTAAATATAGCCCTAGCCGACTATTACGACCAAACATGAAAAAACAGTCGTGTATTGAAATTCCATTGCACCCAAGACAACGTCGAAATCGTTACTACCACCTTAACAGAAAGATGGCCAAACTATGGTCCGGGCCAACTATCATTTTCCGGCCGGCCAAAACACAGGCGAAACGTTCGGCCGGGTTTTTTAGTCAAACTATGGCTTGTCATTTTTCGGCCCAGAAAGACATAAATTAAAATAGGCACGGCTTTGGGTCGATTCATACTTCAATGTAGAGTTCTGCCACTAGAAATTTTCCCGGGCCGGGCCCGGCCCCGGGGCCCGCGGCCCGCTACAGGCCCGGCGGGCCGTAGCGGGCCTAACGGCCCGGGGCCCGCTACGGCCCGGCGGGCCGCGTACGACCCGGGGCCCGGAATTTTACGGGCCGGGCCCCGGGCCGGGCCCATTTCTGAAAAATCTCTCCGGGCCGGGCCCGGGCCGGCCCGGCCCGGGCCCGGCCCGCGGCCCGCGGCCCGCTACAGGCCCGGGCAGAACTCTATAATCAATAGGGCATACGGACATAGGGCACACGGACAAAGCAAGTTTTGTCCGTTTTTTCAATTCTTACTTTTTAGGGCAAACGGACATTGGGACGTACGGATGTACGGGCATACGGACAAAGGTGCGATTCATACTTTTGAGCCGTATGTCCGTATGCCCTACAATTTCGGGCAGTGTTGAACTGAATTTAACTTTGCCGGACATACGGACAAAGTGAAATTGTGCCGTTTTATACGGATGAACGAGCTCTGATAGCAATTGTGATCAGCTGTATAAACGGAATTTCTCCAACGGGCCCCCTCCGAAAAGACCCCCTAATATTAATTGTGGGGGGCAGCATGCTAATTCGAGGACTAGTAATGGCCAAGCCCGCCCCGTGGCCCGGGATTTAAACACCTCTGACGATTATGTGCTGTATTCGGCCATTGAGGAAAATCTAGGCCTCAGAAAATCGGCCATGGCTGTGCAGAGAAACCGCAAACAGCACAACAACGCAGCGTCGATTCAGAACAATAACAATTCTCTGGCCCGACCGGCCAAATCATCGCTTGGCGAAAACTCTGGCCAAAATGGCAATTTGCGATCGGCCAATAGTCATGAAAATTTAACGGCTCGCAATGCCATTATGGGCCTTCCGGTGGCCGGCCTGGCTTTTGCCGATGAATCCAGTCTAAGTCAGCTTCTTCCGGCCTCTGGCCCAAACCCGGCCAGTAATACTGACTGTTCCGGCCTGCAGGATTTATCACAGGACTCCGGCGATCCTGAGGATATTTCCGTAGACATAGAGCCCCCTCAGGAAAACGGTGTTGGCCCCCAGTCCTTGCCCAGACGAAAGCAACGGACTAAGGGGGGCAGTCAGGCCTCTCTGGCCTCAAGCTCTGGCTATCATTCAATGCCGATGTCCAGTAATAGCAGCTCCCCGGTTGACAGTGCCAGCAGCGCGAGTCATTCCCTGCACAAACTGGAAAATGGCCAGGGTTCGGCCAAAAACGGGCCAGAATTGGCCACAAACGGCCAAGCGAACGCAGCTGCAGCCTTGTCCTTCTCTAATCCGCTTTATAGTCTTCAAGCCACACCGTTACTGAAGAAATCCTCGTCGCATAGTCAAGTGACGCCCGGTCAGGCCAATCAGGACCCCCCCCGTTGTGCCCGATAGTACACACTCGGCCGGCCTGAGACTGGCCAACAATAACAACCCATCCGGTGGGGGCCTGTCTAACACCGTGGGATCTCTGAGCTGCAACGCCCCCCTCAGTGCGATCACCTCAGCCATTTGCAACGCGACCCCCCCTCGCTCGTACGGCACGCTGAACGGCCACCCCCCTGGTCACAGACACACGGCCTCTGTGGGCAGTCCCCCCCAGGCCGGCGACAACTCGCTGTATTTCACACCCCCTGTTCGCTCCACCCCCGCCCCCCGCACCAACCCCCGCTTCACGGGGACTTTATCCCGGTCCCCCCGGCTAGGTGGCAGCAATATGCGAAGAACGTGCACTGAGTCGAATATAAAGGGCAATGGCACCGTAACCCCACCGACGCTAAACGGTATCGATGCCGTCACTGATCTTTTGGAATTGGATTTACTGAATCGAAATTTTGATGATCTGGAAGATCACGTTAGAAAACAGGTTTGCTTTGAATTTTTACTAACTATTTTTTGTAAACTATTCAGTTATTTTTTATGGAGTTTGTTGTTGAGTCGGTTTGAGCATACATGTAGCAGCACCAAAATTTTTCGTACCCCTCAACACTCTTGGTGGACCCCCTTCCCCTGAGCCTACTAATTTTTGACCCCCCTCTCGAGACGGCACAATTCGTACACATTTTCGGCCATGAATCTACGATTTTGACAGTTTTGGGCCAAAATTAAGGTAAAAAGCGCATATGTCAACTAAAATGCTCATTTTTCAAGTGCTAAGTGGAAAAAATCCTAGTTTAATTGCTAAAATACACTGACCAAAGAGATTTTGGCCGAAAAGTTTTCTCACTCAGGGACCCTCCCCCCTCTTTCACGCCTGGCAGGACCCCCCCTCCCTCCCCTCTACCCTGGGACCGAAATTTGGGGGGTCTTCCCCCCATCCCCCCCAACTACATGTATGGGTTTGAGACTGGTTTTTCTACAGTACAAATCAGAAATAGATAAGTATGCTCGAAGTGCACGCTAGCACTTTGTGACGTCACAAATTGCAGTTTCAATCACGCTGCACGCGTGCACATCGAGCACTTTGACTTTAATTGAACTGCTCGAATTTCGAGCACCCCTAACTTCGAGCATTTCGAGCACCCAGGTTTCATGTTACTATTGTTACATGTTACTTCATGTACTATATGTATGTACATACATGTGTAGTTTGCGCAGCTAAATGGAACTTGATTTTCTTTCTAATAAACAAAGAATTGTTGTGCAATCTGCAGAAACTTTCCAACTTATTCATCTCATTCCGCAGTTTTGCTATAGTCATGTACAGTTTTGAATAAAATTGTAATTAAAATGCTACAGAAACCAGAAATAGCATTAATTAGAGGTTCTTGATTAGCCGTTAATTACCGTAATTACAACAATTGTCCATTGTCTTTATAACAGAACAAGTAGAATGTAACTTATAACAAATAAGAATACTATTTTGTCAATTTCTGATTACTAAGCGCAGTGCAATACATTATGTAGGGGAAAACGCCCAATTACGAACAGTTTCGCAATAAGAACACTTTCAGCTTCTTTTGATTGGATTATCTGTTTGGGTGTAGCTTTCTAGCCAAAATTTAACTGGCTCATAAATGCACGTGATCGCTTCACACTGACCGAGTTTCAAGCCGATTGGTCAAATATTTGTAAAAATATACCGATTTTTCTAAAAGTGATTCGTCAAAATTGAAAAACAACGGTGCACAAGGAATAAATTATCACCCTACTTTACCGCCAGGATTCTTGAGCGGGCAATAAGTTTTCATAATAATTTTTACATCATCGTAACGTAAATTTTATGCACTGTTCATCTATGTCACTTTCTTTATAAATCTCGAAACTTTCTCGCTGACATTTTTCCGAAAACCGCAATGTAGCAGAAATTTTTGATGGGTTTCTTAATACGAACGCATGCACACAGAATTGGCACCCATTCGAGAACAGGGTCTCCTAATAGGAACCCATTACTCTTGGTAAGCATTGTTCGCATTAAGCAACCTTGGCTCACCCCGGGATTCTCACCAGCTAGCGTGTTCGTATTTAGCCACCTTTTTGCCAGCGTAACGAAATTTGCTGATGCTGTCTGCTCAGTCACCAAGAGTACGGTGTTCTTATTCAGTATCTTTGCTTCCAATTAGGCGACCACCCGTTCTTTTTAGGGTACCTGTGTACCGCTTATATTTGGATGTGTTCGTAATTGGGCGCTTTCCCCTAGTAATATTGTTTCGTCCAGAGAGCTTTGCTCACGTGAATGCATATGTTGGCTCTATAAGTTTCACTTCTTACTTTGGTGAAACATAATCCAATTCACTAAACACCTAAATTATTGGCTGCTGAAAGTTCCTATACCAACCAGATTTGTTGCAGTTTTTTTAAAGCCTACTGTATTGAAAACTAACTAATAAAAAACTAAAAATAATTGTTAATTGTCTGAAATGAACTTGAACTATACCATATCATCTCTGACCTCAGTTTGGCAACACTGCTGCAGCCGTTGTCATTTGACTAAAAGTTCGATTTTGATATGCGATATGCACAGATTTGGATCCAGGTCACAGCCAGCCAATAGATAATGCGGCTGTGTTGCAAAATATAATGACGACACATGAGCAATAGCTATCTAGAATCTTGCAGGCATAATTCACAAATAATTTTAAAGAAGTTAAAATCAGATGCTGCATTTACATTTGTACCCAATAGAATAAATAATACAGCCTTGCACTTAATAGCATTGGTACTTATGTACATATGTAGCAGAAGTTTTGAATTACAACTTTCTTGGTTGAAACTTTTCTTCATAAAAATTATATTACGCTACGTAAGAAAGTGGGGTATCTGGGTGCTCGAAATGCTCGAAGTTAGGGGTGCTCGAAATTCGAGCAGTTCAATTAAAGTCAAAGTGCTCGAAGTGCACGCGTGCAACGTGATCGAAACAGCAATTTATGACGTCACAAAGTGCTCGCGTGCACTTCGAGCATACTTATCTATTTCTGATTTGTACTGTAGTATTTTACTGTTTTATTAGCTACAAATTTGATGAAGCCGTTTTAGGTATTAGCTACAAGTTTTGATGAAATCACATTTATCACAATGTCCAGATTTTCATCATTGCTTGGCATATTTCATTTTTATTCCGCCCAGAGGCGGAATATTTGGGAAAGGTTCGTAGCACCAAGAGTACATGGTTGGTGCTGCGAGCCACCACAGGGCCTATGCTTACCATAGGCCTAATATAGGGGACTCTTTTTTTCTGCCAATGGGGGCCTAAAACTGTAATAGTAACCTGAAATAGAAAACAATTACTATATTTAGAATGAAGTACGTACGGTCTAAAATTAAATTAACATTCTGTATATCATACTATGTAAACATTCATTTTTTGGCAGATTTTAACATTCAATTCCAAGCCCCCCTTGGCTGTCTGGGATTTGACGGACAACGGTCAACTTAGCCAGCCAATCAAATACATATGCAAATTAGTTTTTTAAGGATCTCCCAATCAGCATGTCCTGTCGGCTACGTACATAAAAATTTGGCCAATCAGCTTGAAAAGGGCGGGGTGTCAGTTGGAAATTATGCAAATTAGTTTCACAGTTAGGGTCAATCAGTCGTCAGTCAATCAGTTCATTACCGGCAGTGGAAGTGGCAGGTAGCGCAGCCGGAGCGGAAGCCGAAGATCAACAGGAGCAGCATGCGCCATGCAGGATCGGTCCTATGGACCTGCTGTATATAACGTGCACACGGCACATACTTTTATCCCAAATGCCCTTATCAGGGCAAAATTGGTTTCAATTTGTAGGTTTAGAGACAGTTGCATAGCTCAAGGATATTTGAAGGGATAGTGTTCGACTGTTAGTGACGGATACAAGTTAGGAACGTCAAACCAACTCGTGGTCTTAATTAGTATGTTTTGTGTCAGTATCATGCAGTGGTCACTTTGACGGATGTGGCGACTGTGGTGCAAAATACAGATGTAATCGCCTTAGCTCCAAACAAAAGTGCAGTGCATGTAGCAGCAACTGTAAATAGTGATACATACGTACATAAATGATACATTCAACTTCCAACCAGCTTTCGATAGGTGGAGACGGTAGAGTCAGAGTGGATTATGCAAATTAGTTTTGCTGTCAGGCAGTCACTCATCGGTCAGCAGGTAGACTGAGCTAGTCACTACTAGTCAGTCAGTTTGTTTGTTTTAATTTAATTTATTAGTTTAACGTCACAACTTTTTGGTGCCGATGTCATGGCAGGAAGAAAAGCCGAAGTGAGTTGATTGATGCCAGACGGTAGCTTAAAAACAGACTCTCCAGTCTCCACTGTACCAGATATCTAACTATAGGTATATGCTGTACCTGAAGTGCTCTTTTCGAGGCTGCAGAAGTAATCACCAAGATGTCTGAGACCTGAGTCTGAGTGTCGGACTCGTTTTATTCTTACTACCGTAGTTTTCAAGTTTAGTAAATTGTGATCATATTCATAATACCTTACAGCTTTTAGAGCGGAGAATGGCCGCTAAACTTAGTTTTAGCCCCGGGCCCGCCCGAAGCCGCAGACATTTTCACCGGGCCGGCAATGGGGGCCGGTCCGAGCAAACAGCGGACAAAGCCAGAACCAACAAGCCGAGATAACAGCGGGCAATGCCAGAGCCGGAGAGCCCAGATAACGGCGGAAAAAGGCAGACCCGGGGAGCCAAAACAACAGCGGGCAATGCCAGAGCCAGAGCCGGTGAACCAAGAGAACAGCGGACAAAGCCAGAACCGGATAGCCGAGATAACAGCGGGCAATGTCAGAGACGGTGAGCCCAGACAGCAGCGGGCAAAGCCAGAGCCGGCAGCCCAGACAACAACGGGCAATGTCAGAGCCGGTGAGCCCAGATAACAGCGGGCGATGTCAGAGCCGGTGAGCCCAGATAACAGCGGGCAATGTCAGAGACGGTGAGCCCAGATAACAGCGGGCAGTGCCAGAGCCGGTGAGCCCAGATAACAGCGGGCAATGTCAGAGACGGTGAGCCCAGAGAGCAGCGGGCAAAGCCAGAGCCGGCAGCCCAAACAACAGCGGGCAATGACAAACAACAGACAAGGACAATGCCAGAGCCGGAGAGCCCAGATAACAGCGGACAAAGTCAGAACCGGAAAGCCGAAATAACAACGGACAAAGCCAGACAAACCAAGACCCTAAACAGCAGCGGAATATGCCAGAGCGTACTACCTAGTACCCAGACAGCAGAAGCAATCCAAAACCAGAAACACAGCAAGTAAAGCCAGAGCCCCGATAACAGCAGTCAGCGGACAAACTAAGACTGTGATCAACGCTGGAGCAAGTCAGAACTCAGAGCCCAGACAAGAGCGAACAAACACTCTAAGCAGCGGCTGACTAAGCCAGACCCAGGCCCCAAACAATAGCGGACGGACAGACGAAGACTAAGCAATAGCGGACCAACCCACTCAGACACCAGAAGCAAATCAAAAGCACAAATGATAGCGCACGATGACAGAGCCCAGACAACAGCGGACAAACCAAGACTCTAACAACGGTGGACCAAGGCAGAGAGACAGACAACAGAAGCAAACCATTACCACGAATGACAAGAGACAAGGCAAATACTTTAGTCAACAATCTAAAATAGCTTTAGTTCATACAATATATAACACAACTTTGGCCGACAATCTGAAATATTTTGGTTCAATCGCTGACGCCGCTTTGGACGATAAACTGAAATAGCTTTGGCAAACAGGGTAGTGTTTGTGACCGGCCGGACCGGCTCCGGCCGGCCGACCGGCCAGCCAGATTCAACCGACTGACAAAATTGACAAAAAGGTTGGCATAACAATCCGGCAGGCTAAGTTTATGCCAAAATGACACTCTGGACTGGTTTTATCCAAAAATTCTGCCTCTCCGGCCGGCCGGCCGGCCGGTCTTCACGGGCCGGCCGGCGGCTTTCGCGTCCGGTCACAAACACTAAAACAGGGACCCTATTTAGCCAACAAAGTAAAATATCTTTGGCTCAAACAGTATCCACTACTTTGACTAACAGTCTGGGATAGCTTTGGTATGATCAGTAACCCTACATATTTGGCCAACAAACTGAGGTAGGTTTGACTCAAACAGTAACACTACTTTGAATAAACTGAGATAGGTTTGGCTCAAACAGTATCACTACTTTGGTCGACAAACAAAAACAGCTTTCGCTCAAACAGTAAACACTTCTTTAGCCAACAAACTGAGACATATATGTAGCTTTGGCTCAAATGCTGACTCAGCTTTGAACGACAAACAGAGATAACGTTGGTTCAATCAGTAAGCCTATTTTGGTCGACAAATTGGGATAAATTTGGTTCAAACAGAAACGCTACTTTTGCATTACAGCGTTAAGGACATAGGTATCTCACACAGTTAGCTTTGACCCAAATATTTAGCTTTTTCAAACTCAGCTTAACCGACCGGAATTTAGAGTCGATCTGTAGCAAACAGCAAGTTAGTGCCAACGATTAGGTAACTGTTCCAAACTTCCAACATGTATGTAGGTACTGTGGTGTCAAAGTGTGGAAATGATGCTTTACGCTGAACTCTGTAGTCTGTACTGTAGTACATAAGTTCACGCCACTACGTCGGAATTTGCCCCTTTTAGGGGCCTACTTGTTGCTTTTTTACGATTTTTGCATTTTTTCAGTATTTGTTGGAACTAGAGACGATGAAACAGCAGCTTGAACAAACCAAAGAATTGCTGAAGGAGGCAGAACAAAGGGAACATAATTGGAGAAAGAGTAGGTTTGGCACTTCCGATTATTTTGTAGGGTCGATTCGTAACAGCCGTACGTCCGAAATTATGCAGCTATATGCATTAATTGTAATGCAATATCGTTATTTTTCTCCAAAGATTATATGGGTCTCCCATCCAGTATTCTTTAAGCCTGGTTCATACTCGTCCCTAAGCGTTGTCCCTGGGTCTAAGCCTTCTCCTTGTCCCTGTCCTTGTGTATTTTTGTTGTGTCCTTATACTTAAAAAGTGTCCCTAAGCTCCATAGGCAATGTCCTTGTCCCTACCCTTAAAGGAGTTTGATTCATACTCCTTGAGTACAAAGGAACAGTCCTTTACATATGAAATAATGCTCAGACTCGATTGTATTAGCTTCTCCTCGGTCAAAATACCTTAAAACGTTTATTTCTCATTTGCTGGTAAAGGTAAACAGGAAGTTGAAACATTTCTTAGGGACAAGGACATTTCTTAGGGACAAGGACATTTCTCAGGGACAAGGACATTTCTTAGGGACAAGGACATTTCTTTGGGACAAGGACATTTCTTAGGAACAACAGCAGTCCTTAAGAACGAGTATGAACCGGGTTTTACATTAGAAAGTTGACAGTCACTATACAATTTTTGTAAATGCTATAATTTTTGTCTTACTTAGACGTGAAAACTTGTAATGTTTTTAGGTATGAAGAAGTGAAGCCGAAGCCTGAAAAACCCGGACAGGCCAATCATATGGGCAAATCCAAAGAGTAAGTTAAACCCTCATCCTTTTCATTTCATGGTTTACTCAGTTATCTTAGGTAATACGTATAATCGTATAATGTACAGATTTTATCGTACAGTATACCTTTCACAAATTAAAGTACAAACATTTAGAGCAGAATTGGTTGCAGCGGGCGAAGGTCCACTTATTTCACTGTGATACAATATTGTCGAGTGAAATTACTACTCAACTGACGGACGTATATATACGTCTGTGACTGTCAGTAAGAGTTCAAGACTTGAATTTGCGATTAAAAACATGCTTAATCCATTAAACCATTTAATGCATGCATTGTAATAATATGACTGAAGGCATGAGTTTGACCATGACGTCATATTATTGATTATTTTACTTCATTTGCAGTGTCGCATCTCATGGCTCCGGCGAACCACACTGGCGTCCCCGCCCCGAGGGCGACCCGGCCGAGCGTTGTTGCAGCGGGATGCAAGAAAATGTCGCCCCTGACAGCGTCTTGACGCCGGCCTGTCGCAAGCTGGGCAGTGAGCCCTGTCTCCACTTTCCCGAGCCGCCGCCCACGGACACAACGCCGCGACCCTTGGCTCAAATCAACTTTTCATCTCTCAAATCCACTGACATTTGATGCCCCAGGTCCAGGCCATTCATACTTGCAGCCGTATGTCCATTCAGTGGGTAATAGCAAGAGTACATAATAGTATCTCACGGTTCCTGTATGCTTTTGGTAATAATATAAAGGAGTCACGTCACCGGTTACAATTCGTGCAGTAAGGGTTGCTTAATAGCTCACTTTGGTAGCTGAATGGACATACGCTGCAAGTATGACTAGGCTAACGATTGATGTGATCAAGAGTACATAGTTGGGATACATATTGCATGACTCATCCCTATTCTGTGTACTCTTGATGTGTTTCATTGTGATGATTTGAGTTATGGGCGGTTAGCAATAAGATTTTTTTCTGAGCTATTAATTCTATAATTTTCCCAAAGTTTATAAGTGTAGAAGTGTAAGATCTAATATATGCAGTACACTGATAATACATGGTATATATATATATGGTCAAGAGTACATAATTAGATTGCGACTATCTAGAGTACCTACATAAGGTCGAAGCATGAGTCACTCGTTTACTGCTCTTGTTATGCCTGCTCAAATTTATTAGCTGGATTAGTCTATTTTGATTTATCAGTGTGATAGCTGATCATTTTATCGTTATGAATTCATAAAAGCAGGCTATCAGTAAGATTAAGAACTATGTAATCCAGTTGATATAATTCATAACCATACCCTAGTTCAACCGATTGTAACTGTTGCTTTATGAATTTTAGCTTTTACTGTACATATGTGTTCATTTTTAGTAGTATGTTCGTTTTGCACCTGTGATTATATACTATTCTTACGTTTTAGTCTAGAGCTGTTGTAACGGTTCCTATTATTCGAATTGGAAAAAATGAACTTTTTTTATATTTAATATACAGTAGTAACATCTTTGCACATGTTACGACTGTCTCGAAATTTCGTTGTCTAGATATGTTTTGCAATTTAGAAACTGTTATTGAAACATGTTTGTAAAATCTGTTATTTCTGTTTGTGTCCCGATAGTCCAAAGTTTTATACATTATATATTATGTAATATATTTATGGTTTGGTTTTTACGTTATCTTCAGTTAATTATATGCACATTTTGTACAACATTACACCTTGTTTGGCGCCCCCGTCTCACATTACGAAGCCAGCCTTTCGTTTGGGCCACACTTACCCCTTATTAAACCCCTTATTACGATTCTGCTCCAGCTGCCTCATTGCTCTTGCCGGAGAGAAACCTCTTGCTCTAAAGAAACCTTGGAATTTCAAACTTTGGTAAGTAAAGCATGCCTATTGACCAGGGGGGAGGAGGTGAAACTGAACGGGAATCCCGTCAGTTAGCACGAGAAGTGCAACGTTTACAACAGGATATAATCCGTGTAAACCAAGAGGCAGTGGCCGCGCGCGACCAAAACGCGCTAACCCAGGCTCAACTACAGGGTGTTTTGAGCACCCCTAGGATTCAGTCAGTGAACCCCGTTGCCTTGCCAGTTTTTAATGGGCGTATAGACGAAAATTTTGCACAGTGGCAAGAAATTTTCGAATTAGCCGCAAAAGCAGGCAATTGGGATGAAACCGCCAAACTTAACCTCCTACCAGCCTACCTGCGCGAAGCAGCTCTAGAGCACTATAGAGACCTCTCAGATGAGGATAAGCGAAACTACACCAGACTAGTTTCTGCGTTGCACAGAACACTGCAACCAAAGGAGAGCACTCGGTTTGCCCTCACAGCGCTAAGAAGCCGTAAGCAGTTACCAAATGAAACTGTCTCTACCTACGCGCAAGACATACGCGAAAAAGTGCGCACCGCATACCCTATAGGAGACTATGACTCCGTGTTCCGGAACCACATGGAGAAAGAATTTTTCATTTCAGGCCTAGTGAGGCCACTGAAAAAGGTAGTCCTGGCTAAAGAGCCTCAAACCTTCCATGACGCATACGCCGCCGCGCAAAAAGAAGAGGCGCAACGTAGACTGCTTGACTTGGATTCAAGTGAGCATGCAACTGACCCAAGCAATTTTAGCGATAAGTTAGATAAGCTATGCAAGTCAGTCGAAAGTCTAGCAATCGCAAGGCCCCCCCATCTCTCCCCGGAGAACGTAGTGCATGCAGTTAGTGACCCCTACAGCTCACGCCGCAACCCACAGAATAGTACAGTAGAGCGACTAGAACGGCTTGAACGCCGTCTAGACGGGTTGTTCCGCTCACGCCAGCTCCGTCCAAACTCAAACACACGCCCGCCACCTACTACTAACCAGGACAGACACAAATTTACACCCAATGGCAAACCGATATGTAGTTTTTGCGCTAAAGTTGGTCACATACAACGTGATTGCAGGCAAGCAAAAGCTAAAACGCAAAAGAACAATTTCAGACCTAGGCGCCGCAACCAAGTTAATGTCGTGAGTAATGGCGATGAGGCAGCCTCATGCCAAAGTGAGGTAGACAATGACAGCAGGTATGCTGCATTGGAAGAAAAGTTGAATAGCCTCATCGGTAGCGTATACGGTGTCAGTTTAGTGGAACAGCCCCCACCTAACTTTGAATATTTTTCAGGGGAACCAGCCCGGACGCCGCCGCCGCTAGGCCTTTTGGTCAGCGATAGCGAACACCCCGACGTACGTGGGGATCCCGACGTCCCACAGCCACACCACACCACGGGACCAGAACCGCACCACTACCCACCGCCACCGCTAGGCATCAGGGCCAGCGATTTTACCTACCCTTACACCAAGGAAAAGCAGTTGGACACACCACCTCCGGATCCACTGGGTATGCAACACACTGATTTTTGTGACAGAACTGAGCAACAGCTAGGCCAGTCGATAACGGAGAACGACGCAATGATATTTGATGATTCAGCGTCTGATTTGGCGAATGGCGTGGAAGCACGGCTAGGGAGACAAAATAAGGCCCCAACACGACACGTAGATAGTCAGCCACACCTAGGAGAACCAAATGTAGGGAGCAACACCGTCGACTGCCCACAAAAACAAGTACACGCTGGTACCAAAACATCGCCCCCCAATGCTGACTCTATCGCCGCTCTGACGTTTGGCAACACAAAACTCAGTTGGATAGCACTCTCGGTTTTACTTTTTGTGCTACTCCGCAGTCTTGGCACAGATGCCAAAACTTTTCAAATCTGCGGTAACTCCCGTTCTGGCCAAGCGGTAGAGGTACCGAGAATTGTCAGCTGCAAGCCGCCGAGCACCGACAGAGTCAAGCATGCGCATGTATTACTGTACGCACCAAAAACATACCCCCTAACAACAACCGGTTGGAGTTGCTGGATAAAACAGAGACACCTATGTACCCGAACTGGTTTTTTTCAACTCCAAAGGTATAGTACTGGATCAAACCAATACCGTATTTGTCCCACCAAGCGAATGCATGACCGCAGTGACAAATAAAACCTGGAACTCCCAAACACTAAAACCTATTAGCGACAGCCTGTGGACAAGTAACCTAAACTATACATTACAGTACTCATGGTGCTGCTACGATAACTGCCAAAAGTACGATACCTTTGTTCTAGAAAAAGGATCAGTAGCTACCTACGATAACACCCATTTAGTTAGCGACCTCGCCCACCTAGCAGGTTGTTTTCCAACCGCTGGGATGTGCAACACAGACACAGCCACAGTGATTTGGGACCCTACTATTTTCAAAAGTTATATCTGCCCTTTCACACTCATAGGAAACTATACTGCAAAACTAAACGGACCGTACGTAGTACTAGAGACCCTCCAAGTAGCGTACACGTTCAGTAAGAGACCAGCGCCGCGTTGCCTACCCCTGAACACCTACGTAACGGACCAAGGAACGGCAATCACGGTACAACACTATAAGGCGACCACCGAAAAACAGACGCAAACTCCAAATAGGAGCACAAATGAACCAAATGACGTGTCACCAAACATCGACCCTATAGCTGCACAACTCGAGTATGTTTACACAAAGTTAAGGTCCATAGAAAATGAACAATTCGTACAATTCTGGACAAGCTTATGTCTATTAGCACAAAAAAGCCTCCAACAAATACATCAACTTCTACGTATCGACGCAACCTTGGGTGCCCGAATTTTACTAAATACATCTGATATTCACGCTGCGTTCGCAGGTGAAGCACTGCTTATCTGGCCATGTCACAAAATCACACCTCAGAAAATATTTTGGAACCATAGAGTCGGTTCAATCTGCTACCACTACTTACCTGTGCAAATTACAGACAACATAATGTTTGCTGTACCTGGCACAAATGACTTAGTGGCCCGTTCACCACGCATAGAGTGTGCACACGTACTACCAGGTATTTTCAAATCCAGCACCGGGTGGCGAAGCAGCAGTGGCTCGACACACGTTGCCGCCGTACCCTATGATTTCAACCAATGGGACAATCCAAGAACAATAGTCAGATTCACAGCACCCGCCCTCTTTCACAGCAAATTAGCCGGCATAGTGTCCACCGTATCTGCTCTTCGAACCCATGAACTTCGCCTTTTAAGAGCAGAAGCACGCCTAGC
>JASANF010002674.1:0-58859 GCA_030248245.1 Trissonchulus sp. WLG1_4 | reverse complement strand
TATACAAAAAGGTTTTGTATAAATTTTGTACAATTTTTGTATAAATTTTGTATAAATTTTGTACTTTTTTTGTGCAATTTTTGTGCAAATTTTGTACTTTTTGGTTTTTTTAATTTTTTTGCGCTACAAGCAGTTTTTTCGATTTTTTGGCCATTTCCGTCTGAAATAGACATTGTTTTGACAAATACGCTCAATTTTTTATTTATCTGAAAAAAAATTTTTTCGACTTTTGTACATATTTTGTACAAATTTTGTACAAATTTTGTATAAACTTTGTACATTTTTTGTATAATTTTTGTAGAAATTTTGTACATTTTTTGTACTTTTTAGAAAAATTTGTTTCCTGCGTTTTTTTCCTTCTTTTGACCATTTCCGTCTGAAATAGACATTGTTTTGACAAATATATACGCTTATTTTTTTAATTTTTTTGAATAAAATTTTGTTTCGACTGTACAGATTTTGTACAAATTTTGTATAAACTTTGTATATTTTTTCTGTATTTTTTGTATATTTTTTGTACAGTTTTTTTACTTTGTGAATTTTTAAGCCTAACTGTAGCACTAATAAAATGGTTTCTAACTACTTACGTTTCTGAGTAATATATAAGCCTCGAAAACTCCGGGGAAAAAACCCTATGCCGGGAAAAAACCCTATCACTTTTTTCGGTTGTTCAATTAGCAGTAAGTATAAACTCAATTTCATCGTGTTCTACAACTCTCAGGCTGCAGTATGGACTGAAAAACCGTTTCTCCGACACCCATGTGACTTACAGTAATTCTTCAAATATCGACCCTTTTTGGCAGAAATGACTTCTGCCCAAATATGCATTTTTTAGTATTTAACTGCATTTTGCGCTCGACAAACAGCGCCCGCGTCTACCATTCTTAAACTTAAGGGGTAATTGCGTTTTTAGGTGTTTTTTTGGAAAGCCATAGCTCAACGTTTATATACAAATTCAAATCACAAGCGGTCTTTTGCATTAAGTAGAGCACGATCTTACCTATATATAGCACCTATACCTTATAGTGGTGCGGGGAAAAAACCCTGTTAATTTAGGAGCCAGACAAAACGTATTTGCTGCTGTTTTTGTTATTTAAATTAAACAAGCTAACCTAGAACTTAGCATATTACTGTTCAATAGTGATATCGTAGAAACATTACATGTGTCAACATAAACATAGGAAGAACATGGTATTCATTGTTTGTAATTCTGTGTAGATTAAGTGATACTAATATACTATATACCAATGTATTTCATACATTGTTAACTTAAGCAAATTTCATACATAAATAATACATCAATGCTTTAATATGTTTTGCAAAACTTTTTTGTTTAAAACAAAACTTCAAATTAGCATAAAATTTGTTTTTCTGAAAGCAAAAGGAGCGTCAACCGTAACAATAAAGAGAACTAATGTTTCTCGGAAGTGGCGATTTCCAATTTATTGCGCAATACGAGTACAAATGACACGAGCAAGCTTATTTATATTTAACTTTGTAAATTTTGTTTTGGGATACATACCACAATTTTTCTTGTGTAAAACAAAAAAAATTCTAATATAACAAGAGGCATACACTACATTACCACAAAAAGAATGAATAAGTAATTATTGTAAACAAGAATAATGTTATTTACCGCTAAGCACAAACAGCAAGTAGAAACTTATAGCCACCATACTAAAGCCAACCAAAACTACCTAAAACGCTTCAATTTTGTCTCTAAATAATTAAAAAATTATATGTGAAAATGTTTGATAACATTATCGAATCTACTTATGGCTAGAAGATGAATGTTCACATTTGACAGTCACAGCTTACTTACGATTTATGACTTCCACGGGGCTTCAAAAACAGCCACTTAGTGCTGTGTGTTATTTTTACTAAAAAAATTCAATGACAAAATTCAAGCTATGCCTATAAAAACGTCATGTATATCCTGACATTATTTTTGTACTAGTCATCTACACTACTTATTGTAATTGCGCCTTTAAGCTGCCACATTTTAGTAAAAAACAAGCAGCTATTTCATGCAAAATTTAATGAGTCTTGATTAAATTTGGCCACAGCAGCATTGCGGTCTTGGACCACAGTCATACTTTTAAGGGCAACTGTATAATCGGTAAAATAGACATCAGTTAAAAGAAATTCCTTCAAAAGAAGTGTTCAACCTGTCGCTCACATTTTTTCCAGTTTCAGAAAAGTTTTTCAGTATGTTTACAAAACTTTTTGTAATTTTTACGTCAAAATAAGTTAAATAATAGTATGTTGAAAAAAGGATTTTTCTATTTTTTGTAAAAAAGGTGAAGATAATCGAGCATAGATTTTGCTGTGTAACATTAAGGACTAGAAATTTCAAGTTAATACAAAAATTTACATCTACAAAAAACAATTAAAAGACAAACGAGGCATTATTTTATCCCCATATAACTGCAACGATCCCCCTAAACGACGGAAGCTGCACACGAACAAACGCGGTCACAGGAAATGGTTCAGCTCCAGATGTTTCATTAGCATACTCCTCCTAATACCTAAAATCCAGCGGTAAGTGGAGGAAACGCAGAGAGACTCAGATCATCACCCAATCTGGCTGCAGATCAAAGGCGCTGGTCCACCAAAGACCAAAAGATCAAACCCCCCCTCCAGCAAAAACAGACTGAAACTTTTTCTGTGCAGAGCTGAATAAATAACTCACTGAAACTAAGGCACCAGAACACCAGAACCTAAACCAATCCACCAAACGGCTGGCTCACTCATGCAATAAACCATGCTCAGACCGAAACTACCCCAGTCGGGGACTCCAGGCCGCCAGCTCCCTGGTGGAGCAAGGAGGCAGCAGAAGCTTTGCAGAAACAAGAAGATCTGGCTAAAAGAGCAAAACAAGACAGAAGCATACTTGCAGAGTGGAGAAGCGCCTGTAAAGAAGCCAGAAGAGTCATAGTCACAGCTAAACAAAACTACTGTCAAAATTTTGTTTCTGGTCTGAATGCTCGCACCAAAGCGTCCAAAGTGTAGAATACCTTCAAAGGGCTAAATGGAAAACGCATACTGAAGCCATCGGGCGCCTGCCTGATCAAAAACAACAAACTGCTCGCGTCCCCGAAACATAAAGCACATGCCTTCATTAGAAGAATATGCCAGTGTAGCCAAAATCAAAACAACGAGGGCCGACCACAAGCTAGCCTACAAACTGAAGGACGAAATGAAAGCCCCTTGTCAGCATGACCCAGCAGACCCGAGTCCATGTGCACCTTTCAGCGCTGGAGAGCTGGACATGGTCCTAAATGCACTCAAGGTCAAAGCAGCGCCTGGCTTGGACGGAGTCAGGAATGCGAGTCTACGCCACTTTACGGAAAAAGCCAAAAAACGAGGCTAACTATCGATAATCAGTGCATAAAAAAAAGGGATCAGCAAGTCGGAAGAAAGCTAAAATTGTCCCAATATATAAATCGGTGAAAGCACAAACGGACACAGTCAGCTACAAACCCATTGCTTTGACGTCATGTCTGGCTAAAGTGCTCTAGAGGCTAGTACTTGGCAAAATCCAGTACCTACTAGAGCGGCAAGATGAAATCACTGACTATCAAGCTGGCTTAGGAAAGCTGAGATCTACACAAGACCAGGTGCTAAGAATTACACAATCGATTAGCTATGGCTTCAACCAAAAGAAACCAGCTCAACGAACTGCTCTAGCGCTTATAGATTTTTCTAGAGCCTTTGATAGAATGTGGCACCCTGGTCTGTTAAAAGCAATGATGCGAGCCAAAATCGCCCTCTGCTTCACGAAATGGGTCAGCGCTTTCTTGCAAGACAGATACTGCAAAGTCAAATTTGAAGGAGAGTGCAGTAATTTCAGAAAGTTCAGCTGTTCACACAGTGTGCCTTATACCTATATGCACCCGGTCTCACAGTGAACACGTGCACAGCCAGGGCCATCACTAAGTCAGCACCAGTAGAAGAACAGAGAAAAGCCGCAGAAGAAACGATGACAGCTTTACCCCACCGAGACATAGCAGTAGACACCGATGTCTCTGCTGTCGGAGGTCTCTTCACGGGTGGTAGTGGAATCTATATGCGCCAAAATCGGACAAGCCAAGTAAGAAACATATTCGATCCAGCGGGTCTGATTACATCCACCAACTAACGGCCCTAAACGCGGCTCTAATGTGGCTAACAGAAGTAGCCACAGACCAAGATAAGATCCTATCTGCACAGACTCTCAGTCTGTCACCCGAAAACTTCAAACAGGCCCTTGAAAAGCACAGCGAGACCTCGAAATACAAGTCTGGCAATACATCACGGAAACTCTCAGACATACTTCCCGGCAGCTTATTATACAATGGCTACCTGGCCACGTCACGATCAGCGGCAACAAGAAGGCGGACTATCTGGCTTCGCTAGCCAGAAACCTAAGCCAGAACCAAGTTCCTGTCGACCAAAACACCATCAAAAAAAGCACTGAAAAATGGTTAAGCAGGGTCCGGTATAAAAAGATACCTATACAAAAAGTACCTGTCGTAGCGTCTATAGCGCAAATAGCGGATTGGGTGGGAGGGCGTGTTTGAGTTAAACACTATAATAGCGGGGGTGGCGTTTTGAGCTGGACACTATAATAACGCAAATAGTGCAAATAGCGCCTAGGGGTGGAGGAGGGTAAAATCTCGTGCGTCGTGCACGCTTATACGCAACATCTACCGATAACTGTAGGGAGGATCCTCCGCATTCTATCCTCATGTCACTAGCTTGAGCTCTTCAAGTGGCCACCGATGCAAGATAGACAGTCGGTTCGAAATTGCATTCATTATGATGTTGCTAATGGTGAACAAAACAAAGTGTCCCAAAATAAGACAAAAGTAATTTAAATTGACTGAAATCTTGGTAAAAGGTTCCTAATATACCTTGATGAGCTGTTCTTATCAGACTAGGATTGGCGACAGGTGGCCGCTAATTGCAGGATCAGGAAACCATCACGAGACTTTAGATTGTTTTTGACTTTGATAAAAAACAGTATATAGGCAGCACTGAAAACTGAGAAGCATCAGTTGTCTTCTTTTTCTCCTGAAAAAACTGGATTATCGGAAGAAAAAATTCATTGGACGGCAAAATTCTGCTAGATATGGCTTGGGACTATACGCCATTACTTTTCCTTGCATACCATTACCTACTATCAATAAAAAAATAACCGTAAGTTTAACTGCTTTATAATTGAATCTATTGATGTAACTTGAACGTTTTTTGTAATTAAAGAAGAAAAAGAAATAAAATCGAAATGCCGAAAGAGCTAATGGCTGGATGGTTTGGAAATAGCATCCGATTTAAGTTGAGGGCAATGAAGCAATGATCTGAGTTATGAATTTGGTAAAACGCGCTCTACTAAAGCTCATGAGTGGTTTTGAGTGCCCTATTGCGTTACTAACATTAATAGTTTATTTGACCCAACAAGTTCTCAAATATTGCCTACATGATATATGTTTAAAATATGCGCATAGCTCATCAGAAGTGTAGGTATATGGCTCGTGTAAGCATACACAGGACACAGAATTTTACCCCCCTCTCCTGATGAGAATTGTGTTGTATTTTGCTTTAAATTATTTGCTAGCATACGTTTTGTGCAAATGACACGTTTTAATGTTGACATGGTTATGTACTGAATTGTAATGAGGATTTACCAATGAACGAAGAGTGTAATATAACATAAATATAATGCATACAGCATTGCCAAAAAAGGTGGTCAATTAAACAGTACTATTGAACGTAGGTTTCATTGTTTCTTTCAATATTTTAAAAAAAGTATCATTCGAATTCGTCATAACAATGCCTTGTGTAGTGCACACTGCATCAGTTTTAAATGTAGAGAATCAGTTAAGCGATTTCAAACCCATTCAATTTTGAATTTAAAATAAAATAAGCCGTTTTTACTCAATTTGATATTCGTAATGTCAAAGTAAAAATGGTTCTAATACAGACTTGCATTACAATTGCATTATGAGGCGTACGTCAGAACGTGGACATGTAGTATGAAAAAATAAGCACAATTTTGCAACAAAATAAAACCACTTATAGCATGCCAATGCCAACTATTAATCAACAATTTAGAGGCTTCAAAAAAAGTCTTGCAAAAATTTTTATTATCATAAATTGTCAATTACAATTGTCACTCAGTTATCATGCGCAAAATCTACACACCATGCTGGAAAAATCAATGCCCAAATACGGAACATTGATTTTCTGGCCTATAGCTGTCCCCCGATTTACAGCCAAATGCTTCGGAAAAGGGAAGGAAATTTTTCATTATTCCTTCAAGTCTCCAACCAGGCGGCGTATGGTCGTCTTGCTGTTTTGCCATCTCTATTGATTGTCTAAATAGTAAAAAGTTATCAAATATGGACTTAATGTTTTTTTTGTTTTTTTTTTTGTTTTCTTTTTTTTTTTTTTGTTTTTTTTTTTTTTTTTTTTTTTGTTGTTTTTTTTTGTTTTGGGGGGGTTGTTGTGCGTGTTCTGCGTTTGGCTTTGTGACCCCCGTATACAAGCATAAACGCAACACACTAACCAAACAAGCTCTTCTGCTAAGTGAGTATACAGTGTACGGCCTATGTTTCAATATTCCAAACGAAACATTAAACGTGGTCATTATTTTGGAAAAAATTATTTTCAATTTAACTTTTTCGGCCACATTTACTGAGTTAGTACTCCAAACTCAACTCAGTAAAGGCCTATTCACACGAGGGAACCTATTGCTCTATGGCGTACGCATTGACGCACGTCATGGAACATGGACGGGCGCATCATATGGCGCACGAGCGAGTGCATGAGCGGGCGCATTCTGTTTTTAAACTGCCTGCTGCCTTACTTCACATATGGAGCACGCAGTGTGCGTGTGTGAAATTCGCCCTCTGATGCGCCCGCTTATGCGCCCGCTGATGCGACTATTAAAAGTTAATGAAAAACAATTAAACCTTACAACTATCATTAATACAATCAGTAGGTTTTGACAAAAGCTTTGAAAACAATTTTTTTAAGACAATTGGCTTCTAGCTGTCCATCCTACTGTTGAAGGTTAGTTATTATGTTGGAATGCTGAGCTTAAAGTCAATATGATAGATAGTTAAGTTTTATATTGTTAACTAAATCCAATAGAACTTTATGCAATTTAATTAAGCTCCAAAACTGGGGCATGATGTATAATGCTTATGGTGAGTGAGAAGTGGTTTTGAGACGGTCGTCGGTTTATTCGACTTTGCTGGGTGATGCTGCAATGGACGGAAGGCAAAATTGCAAAAGGAACAAAACCAAAAGAAGAGAAAAGAAAGCAAAAGAAGAGGAAAAAACTGGAAAGAAAACTAGAAGAAAAAGGAAAGGAAAAGAAAAAATGAGAAAAAACAGAAGACAAGAAAAGAAAGAAAAAGGGGAAAAATGGAAAGAAAGCTAGAAGAAGAGATAAGTAAGGAAAAGAAACGAATAAAGAAAAATGGAAAAAAAACAGAAGAAGAAAAAATAAAGGAAAAGAAAAGAAAAATGAAAAATGAAAAGAAAACCAGAAGACGAGAAAAGAAAGAAAATAAAGGGAAAAAGAAAAATGAAAAGAAAACTACTGCCATGGCTGCTACCATTATTAAATTAAAACTAAAATATTTAACCGGGGTACTCACAACTGTGCCCTTCGGGATCGGTATGTGAGGCCCCAACCTTCGCCCTAAATGTAATTTAAAAGCATATGCTACACTCACACACTGTATGTAGTTAGGATGCCCTAGTTTTGGAATTATACTCGTAGCCTGGTATGGTTTCAAAACAAGAAAGAGGTGAATCTGTGCTATGCTCGACCACCTTATGGGCAAACATAAAAAAATAAAAATAAAAAACTTAAAAAACTTAGATGAAAACACGTAAAACAAAAAACCCTTAACCTTGGACGAAATGGATCTGTATTATGTAATATTACAAGAAATAACGTATTAATGTAATAACAAACCACTTTAACAATACCTGTCTGCCATTCCACACCATAAGGTTCCTAATACAATAAAAAATTGCTGTTCTGACGTATAATTTTGCAATCCCGGAATGTTCGAAGTAACTTTCCTGCGTTTTGCAAACTTTTTGTAAGCATTGAATGTAACTCTAGTTGCTAGTTGGTCAGCAAAATTTTCGGGCAATGTTTTCTTTCCGTCATTACACACAGTAACGTTGTGGTCATAGCGAGTACACAACTCGTTATAAAAGTCTATCAAGCAGAGTTTCTCAGCAAAAACACCCTTTTGAGCATCTTCAGACAATTCTTTTGTCTTTCCAGACCACGTATTGTGCAAGTATTCCAGTGAATGACCTATTTCATGAGCCATTATGAATCCTATGGCGGCAAAATTGTATAAATATGGACCTTCAGCAGCAAAAAATGGCTTTAAGAGCATGCCAGACAACACATCGAATTTATTGGCTGTCGGTAGGAAAAATGCTTGTACCGTACCGGAACCGAATCCTGACATAAAAAAATATTTTTTCTATGTCATACTAAATATTAAATGTCACACCAAAGCACTTTTGTCTCAAAACTAACAAACATACATAGTATAAAGATATAACAAGGTTTGTTGGAATACAAAACAAGTACAGTGTAGAGATCTATAATTCAAGTTGAATTGCCTTTCATATACATTTAACCAAAAGTACATAATAGCATTCCTATTTAATTTATTCAATCTTATTCTATTTAATTTATTTGTTCAAAGAAATAAAACAAGTAGGCCCCAAAGGGGACAAGGTTCCTGTGCTGAGTGCACACCCCTCAAAATAGTCAACTTTCACCTTCATCCCTTCAAAATTCTTCTACATAGTCAACGTAAACTTTCAACAACATTACCAGTATGCAGAAACGTATTTTTGAATCTTTTGTTTTTTAGGATGTTTCTTAGACGCTGAGCTACACTACCATATTGTTTTGCTTTATCATTTATATCAATTAAATTATAAAATGAATTATATATACAATGTTAAATTCTGACCTACACTTTCATTATTTTTCCCAACTGTTCCCAAATGTTCCAAAACAGGAATAACTGAGTCTAGACAGTCTCGTGATTGTCTGCGTACTACGTGCGTACTGTCTGAAAAATTACAATTTTTAAAAAATTATGAAATCATGAAACTTGAATAAACCACATTTCAGAGCTTTGCTAATGTGATGATCAGTGGTCACCATAATTAACTACAAAATTGCCAAAAAATTTTTAGCAAAAAAAAAAGAGCAAACACTTCCCAAGCTGACTTTACACGTTAATCATATACGCTGAGCAACATGCAGGGCTAATTTTAACACTGCGCAGAGTTGGTGTCAAAACAATAGTTCCTTCTCTAGAAGGAACAATAATCACACCCATTTAATTGTCTTCAATACATCGTGGACTCAGTAGCACTGCTGGTGCAACTGCGTGTGTACCTACCTACTAGTGTTGGTACTAGAGTTGGTTTCAAAACAATAGTTCCTTCACTGGAAGGAACAAAAACTACAATCAAAACTTATACTCATTTTTTAATAACAAAGACTTTACCATGGCCGATATGTGCATCCAATACCCACGGTTGTGTTACACTTTCAATGTATTTAGCATTCACAAAGTGTGCTAGATGCTCAGAAATATCCACCCAGCTTCCTTCTACACTCAAGCTAGTGTAGTATTCATCGATTGTGAAATCAGAAAAAGTCGATGGAGGATTCACTGAAAAAAGAACAAAAATGCTGAATCAGCGTTATTCAGTCTGATTTGTCAAGAAAACACTTACACAATCAGTTAGAGTAAGAAAACAAGAACGTTTTTCTGTTCTCATAGGAATTCTGCTACATCGCTGTTTATTACATATATTATAACTACTTGACTGCTTGATTGTCTTTCCATTCAGTGAAAGAATGCGACAGTGACACGCAAAGCTGGACAAATAAATTTTAAGCAAAAAATTTGTTAAAAAAGCACAAAACAGTTAAAAACATTAACTGTTTAAGTTCAAAATCAACAGTATCTAATTCAAGATAAGCCCGGAAAAGTTCGACGCGAAAGCATGCATTGCCGTGGGAGAGGAAATTTTTCGGTAACATTGAGTGAGATGGGCTGTGAAAAAATGGCGTGAACAAAGGTTCGCATACAGTAAACAATCTGGAACAGATAAATACATTATATGAAAATATATGCAAATATTTGTATTCAACCAAGTGCATAAAGCAAAACAATATTCAATAGGCATGTTTTTCGTAACATCGGGAAACAAGCCATCATGGGAACAGTGTCACTTACTTAATACTCACTTAAATTATACTTTATTGTGTTAACTTTGTCCAGCAACTGTGAAGCGCTGCTTCTGTCAAAATAAGGAACATTCGATATCATGTGTCTGTACTCTTCCAAAACTGCTTCCAAAATTGTGAAAAGCATGGGAACGCTGTGGTCGGGCACATATTGTTGCAGCAATAGTCGACTCGTGGCCATCTGCATTTCAACATTTAGTTGTTCGAAACACAGTGGCTCGGCTGATTGAAGCGGTTGTCTATAAACAACAAACAAACATAATGCAAGTGACACTTATACGCTGCCAAAACCAAATTGTGAATCTGTGTCTTTTTTCAACATCGTTAAAGCTTAAACCTTAAACCTTGAACAGAAAACCTATGCAGTGGAAATGTGCAACATGCTCAAATCATGTTCTACGTTAAACCTTAAACTTTAAACCTTAAACCTTAAACCTTAAGCCTTAAACTTGAACCTTCTACAACTTGCTTAAAATTTGCATACATTGTATTCCCAGTGAAGACGCATCGCAGATGTAAAGGCCTCATTCATGCTTTACCAAAGCCTTTTTAATTTTTAATTTATTTAAAGTTTAATTTGATTCGATTTAAGGTTTATAGTTTGTAATTTTGATTCGGTTGCAATAAAACTCTATAAATGTATGGCTTAATGTGATTTGTTTTGTTCTTGCACTTAAGGGGGTAGTGTCGCGAAAGCAGTCGATTTTGCGCGACCGTAAAACTTGTTCAGTAAAATGTTAGAAATTGTTCTTTCTATATTTTAAAAATCTAACAAAAGGCAAATTATTTTTCCAAGTTTCAGCAAAATTGGTGCAGCATATAGTTTGCAATAATGTCTCAAAGTCGGAAAAATGACGAAAAAAAAACCTATTCACATTCCATTTTTAGTCACATTTATCAATTTTTCTGTTTAGTTTTTTTACACAGACTAATAGCACATATGTTGTAATTTATGCACACAAAATTTAGTGCAGATTACTGTAGCGGCTGTGGAGTAATACTAGTTTGAACTGTGAAGGTGTACTTAAACTGTAAAATAGTAACAGCAATAATGATAAATTGTGGAAAATCTAGACGCTTATTTTCAAATCAGAAGAAAAACGAACCTTCAATTTTCTTTTTTCTTATTTGTCGCAAAAAATTGTGCGTCCACACATGATGTGTACTTCACAAGCTGGCCAATCTGATATCTGGCTTGATTTTTCGAACTTTTATGTCCCTATTGTGTGATGTCTGGCTTACTAATGACGATTGGTCAAAAATATTTGTCAATATTGATAGTGTGATGTCTGGCAGTAATTATTTGATACCATACAGCGTTGGACTAGCTTCTCATTGCATGTACTACTTCAAAACAAAAAGTTCTATTTTCACAGCCTATGAGCAAAACTGCTTTCGCGACACTACCCCCTTAAGGCATAGTAGCAGCCCACATGCATGCGCAAAATCGTATGATCCGGATTTTTGACATGTATTTTCAATTCTAAAATCGAGGGCGAAATGCGAAAGAATGGCTGTTTCTTGGGCACACCAAATTTGAGTGCTTTTACATTTGGCGTCACTGCTCAGGCCATGGGCAAAAAATTAAAAAAATGAATCATATGAGTTGAGATATGACATTAGGCTATCGAGTCATGTAAAAATCAGCATCGTCAGTATTAACAGATATTTCGAGTAAAGGAACGCTTTGTGAGCACAAAAAACTTTTTTTTGCGTCTATGATTTACACGTAAAATTGAATTTTTAAGAGCCCCTAGTGAAAAATTGGCCAAAGCATTGGTTCCAGTTTGCGATGCGCCTTCCCTGGGGCTACATTGTGTGCAAATTTGAAGCGAATCGGAGAACCTAAAATTTTCACTTTGACTGGTACCGTAATCCGCACTTAGAGTCTAGTACCGTAAAACCAGCGTAAGACTGTGGTGTCGGTCATATCAAAGAAGTCTATGTTGCGTATTTAAGTAGTTGTAAATTAGAAATGGATGTCTATGCTACGTGGGGTAGACGTTGCGTATGTACAAATGACTCCGTTAAAATGGCGCCAACTTAATTTGACCAAAATCAAACTGAAATGACTCCGAAGTCGGAGTCAATTGACTTCTTTCGGCGTCAAATGACTCCGTCTAATTGGCGCCAATTTGATTTGACTAAACTCAAACTGAAATGACTCCGAAGTCGGAGTCACCTAATAAACGGAGTCACGGAGTCACTTTATACTTTGACTCCGAAATCAAGTGACTCCGAACGGAGTCACGGCGTCACGGAGTCATTTTATACTTTGACTCAGAAATCAAGTGACTCCGACTCCGCTTTGACTCCGGAGTCTGTAGCAAGTAATTTTGGTCGGTACTGTACACGGCACACGGTCTCCGTCTGTAGCTAGCTAACCCATACTTGCCGGATATCGTAAGTACGTAATATAGCTAATACTGACTCTTTTTACGATATTAAGCATGCCTGTCGATAAAAATGATCGTGACAATAGGCAAGTTTCCAGAGTGGTTTCTAACAATGAGAAGTATATAAATTTTGAATTTAAGACAGAAGCTCACAGGGCAAGACAAGAACATAATGCGACTGTGCAGCGCCTGCACCACAGATAAACTCCACAGATTCGCCGTCTCAACATGGAACCGCCTCTAAATCCAGGCCTTCGACCCGATTAGCCTATTCCAGTTTAGTGGTGGATTAGACAAAATTTTTGGTCAGTTCCAAGAAACTCTTGAAGTGGCAGCCGCGGCAGGTAACTGGACAGATATTGAGAAACGTACAATTCAGCTGGTTATCTGTATGATACTGCTTACGAAACTTATCGTGAGATCGTAAAGCAGTACGCACCCATCTCTGGTGCATTAACCTACCTATGCTATTCTAGTAGCCAAGGTAAAAGAGGGGCTCTACCCTAACTCGCGCTTAATCCTAGTGACCATTAGAAGTTGAAATCAAAAAGAGAGAAAACCCGTGACAGATTATACTCATGAGAACCACACGTTGACTCGGCAGGCTTACCCTGTAGAAGAATATACTCGATAAACGCGGAAATAGATGGAACAAGCTAAGTTTTTGGCAAAAGTATTCAGTAAGTATCAAGCATACACTTTAATGTACACTGGCAGGAGGCCATCGTAAACCTGTTGGGCCAGCGAAAGGTTTATTTCTTAATTTGCATGTTTTCCATTAAAAGCCTATCCTGTTACAGCTATTGAAACTGCAAAATCCCAGCTTAAAGCTTTCGGCAGTCGGAATTTGAAAGGTAGAATAATTACTAGACTAATAATCTTAAATAAAGATAAATTATTCAACTTCCTGTTTGCTCATAAATAATTACAAATTTATCTTGCAAGCTCTGTTGCAAATATGTTATGACAGTTTGAAAGAACACAATACCATCGTCGATTTCTAACATAGTATGGTTATTGAAGCATCAGAACTGACTGGCCAAGTTGTTATATTAGTCTGTCAGATTCGCAACCTAGAGGGGATGTCGTCGATTCCTAGTCGAGCGCTTTTTGTCAGACGTTTGCGTTTTCAAACTACATTCTCAGAAACCACTAAAGCAGCAACACACTGATTTTACAAGGCATTTTAATAGTGACAGATGCATAGGTAAGGTAAAAGGCGTGCAAAACACACTCCGCACATTGACACTTTAACGCTAGCACTGTGTTAAGATACCAGAAGTGTAGGTTTAGCACGATGTAGAGTGCACTAGTAATTATACGCACTGTTCTGAAGCTCCAAGTGCATAAACGAGTGCGCGCAGCGCACGAGTTTATGCACGCGGCTTCGTGCCAGTGCAAATGACTGCTGAGTGCACGCTACAAAGTATTATAATGTACTTATGTTATAACTGTTTTGAAATAACAGTGCAATAACTAAGATGCACGCCTACAGCAGTGCTATAACTAACTTATACGGCACGCTGTGAATCTAGCAGCGTGGACTTAGTTATTGTCGTTAGTTATTGCACTGTTATTTCAAGACAGGTATGATATAATCGGAATTAAAGACCTGTTGGGCTGTGGCCCAACAGGAAAAAGCAGTTTTTATTGGTGGTCTGCTGCGTGATCAAAAAGACATTAATTGACAAGCACAATACAAAATAGACATTTTCAAAATTTGCTACTGCGGACATGCATGACATTTATTACATTACCTTTGCCGTTTGCTGGAACCCCTCTTCCGACACATTTCCCTAAATTTCATAGATTTTCTTAAACCATTGGTTTAGCCCAGCTAAAATTTCAGCAGAACAGAGACCTGCTGCAATGCAGGTTTGAAATTTCTTCTGCGATAAACCAATGGTTTAAGAAAATCTACGAAATTCGTAACGAATCAGACGTTATTTCGTAAAAAAATTATTTGCAAATCATGCAAAACGTACGTAAAACCAAGGGTTTAGTAAAACCAGCTTTGTGAAATCCACCCTAAGTCGCGCGTTTTCTAAACTGTCAAACTCAGTGGAATATTTTATGTTGCCAGTTTTTGTAAAAAATCATCTGTTGTGACACACTTAAATCTACGTACCCAGCCTCGGCTGTGTCCGTGGCCAGGACATTGAATTTCTTACCAGTAACTAACAGTGCTTTGATAATAGAAGAATATGACAATGACTGGCAAGATAGCTAATAAGATGCAGTACCTGTAAAATAATTCCGCAAAGATCCGACTGTAGTGTGTCATTACAATGTCATGAAACTCTGTCAAAGTGACATTTTGGACAAGTTCTCCTATAACCAATGAGTACTGCTTCACGTCAGATAATGATTGGTGGAGTACAACTTCCATATTTTCGTCAATGTGAGCGTAGCCCTCAAATAATTCTTCAAAAAACTGCCGCCAATCAAAACCAGGCATTTCGTACAGTTCCCTCAGTGTCAGACTATATGTCTGTACTTTAGCGTTAGCCTAAAAGTAAATTAAAACTTTAAAAAAATTTATTACCAAAAGTTTCTGCAAATGCATTGCAATTATTATTATTATTACAAGTCTAGTGCGTCTAATTTATACTAGTTCGACTTATATATTTATTAGTCTTTACAAATTAATTATATATATTTTATAAATCTAACAAATTCTACAAGAATTTTTGTCTTCTTTTATTCTTTTATTTTAGTTAAAATGCATTCAGTTTTTAGATATTCGATCACACATTGTGTAATCTGCGTAGTTAATCGCTTTTTCCGCTGGACTCGAACCAGCGACTAAAAGATTACAAATCAAGTGCACTACCATTACAGGGGCTACGAACGTTGACGCTTAACGTTTAACCTTTAAGTTTAACGCTGCTGAGTGCTGAACAGGCTGCATAGTGCATAGCCAGTATGTTTTGCGTGTTGGAAGCTGCCTGCTGATTTTTGTCTGCGTATATGCATGAAAATCGATAATTTATGTACAGCGCTGTAGTAATGTACTTTCTCAGAATGGGCATCGCAATTTTTCACCAGCAGTATATAAGAACCCTCGGAAAACACTGTTTCTCGCTTTTAAAGCTGATTTGCTCAGCTGAGATCAAAGCGTAACAATGGTTTGATGCAGCGGGATGCTTAACATCCTGCTGCACTGTTTTTTGTATGTACTAAGTAGTTTGATCAGATAAAAATGAGCTAGGTATGCACTAGAATACGATACACAGCGTAGCGTACAGTCAGTATGGAATATAATAAATTCATTTAATCATGAAAGCGTAACACCGGAAAAAGAACCATGCCCCTTGCGGCCCACTTGATTTAGTGACTACTATCAAAAACCTCACGTAAGATCAAACTGCAATGAAATTCAATTTCATGTTAATTTAATGTAAAATTTTATTATTTTTTATTGTAAAACATTAAATGACATTATGCTGCGGATTCTTTCAAAGTAGTCTAAACTAGACGCAATAGTCTTGAAACATTATTAAAATAAAGGTAATTCTTTGAAAGTTTGAATGATGTAAAGTGAACTATCTTCTAAGCTAACCGTGAGAACGAGACTTATTCTAAGCTAATGACTTTCATCATATATGTAGAATAAAACACACGTCCTCTACAAACATTAAACGATACAAAATAAAACACACGTCTCCTACGATATAAACATTAAACGATATAAAAAATGTGCAAGCATAAATACTTTTTTTAGTCAAAGCAAATAATTCACATAAAGCTTAAAGAGCTCCGACCCGAGCCTCCGGGCAGCATAGCCCTTTTACGAATTGATTCCAGGAGGACACCTCCCTCCCTCGAATCAAAACATGTGCTGATGACAGAGGGGCCTCAAATCAGAGATGTATCTTGATTTCAGGGAGGGTACCCACCTAGTCTCAGTACACTATACCAGCATAAACTCTGGTGGTGAGCTGGTAGTTTGCTAAAACAAGGAAGGGGGGATGGATACCGCCTTACTGACATCAAGACACTTCCCTGATTTAAGGGGGTTCCCCCTTGTAATCAAGACATGTCTTGTTCCGAAGAGGGGCTACCCCTCTCCCGGGAATCAGGACGTCAAACGGCTATTTGGGCCGGAACATCGTTCCGACCGATTAGCTAGAATAAGGAAGAGTGTCATTCCTATTATGCAAACGTGGTACTGCTAGCAGAAGTACATACAGGAACACTTGCTGTGAAGTCACCGTTAATCCTGCGCAGTTCAGACGAAACATTATTTAGTTTATCCATTTTTTCGGCATCATAATTGTTAATATTAATTGCTTGGTATAATTTGATCAAATAACCAAACATGGTTAACCAAGAGGCTGGAGTCAATATCAAGGCAATTCGGTTTTCAAACTCAAAAAGCACAAAAAGAGGTCCTTCCATAGTCACAGGAAATCTGAAACATTATTTCATTATGACTGTTAGTTTCATGACTGATCAGTTCATAATAAACAAACTTCGATTGTTTGCTTAGTGATCAGAGAAAATTTGCCAACTACGTATCAAAAAGTAATTCAACAAAAATTTTATTTTAAAATTTTATCTTATGTTCACAATAACCTCAACCACTGACATAAATGAGTTTTTACGTACTTTTTAGTAATTTGTGCAAGTAATTTGGCATGGCTTGCGTTCAGTGGTCTTTCCAGCGGAATGTCCATCAGCGGCCAACCACCAAGTTTCATTATATAAGTTTTAACAATCGTTCTAATTTGTTCTTCGTCTTTTGCAGAGGTGGTAAAGTTCACACATTTATCAAAAGCGGTCTTCAGTTTGTATCTGAATGACTTTTTTGGCAATTCATTTACAACAAGTTCCTTCACAAGCGGGAAGGCCATACGACTGTTGCGATGAGCGTGCGCAAAAAATGGGCTTTGGAATCCAGAATCCCCTTCGAAAAAGTTTCCACAAACAAACTCGTTGAAATCGTTGCATGGATCGGCTGTAACATTCATCCGACCCATAAAATCATTTGCCAAGTCAGCCGCTGTTAGGGGAGCTGAAATATTTGTGAACAATCTATTTAAAATACAAATTTATTGAAGTTGGCGCACACTGTGTAAGGACGCGCTAAGCATGGTTAAGCAGTCTATATCCATTTGCCTGTGCTCTGATCAGCCCCGAATTAACTTGTTCCTGCCGCCATTTCAGTGGCGGCAGGACTTTATAGTGCTTTTTCCTGCCGCCGCCTCAGCGGCGGCAGGTCTTTATACTGCTTTTTGGCATAAGCTGGCCATGAAGCAGTTTGTATGATTTACGTGTTCAAATGTTTGTTTGTCGGTGGCTTATTTTTTATAGTTGCTTACAACTGGATGAAAACTGCAGTACAAATTTTTTTAATTGTAATAAGTTAAAGTTGTATAAGTTATGCATATATTGCTGTAAATGCAAATTTTAATTTTAGTAATCTATGAGGTAGGATTTTGAAGTTTTAAGCTATGATGCCCCCTTGGCCATAATTTCGATGTGGTGTGGCGGTGTTGTCATTTTTTAACAAAACGTTTACATTATCTAATCCAAAACATAAATTTCGAGCTTAAATTTCAGTCGAGGAAGGGGTGACATGATGTCTGGCATGAATAAATGTTACCAAAACATTACTTAATAATCAACAATGCATTAATAATTTTGTACTAATGAAATTAATTATTAATTAACTATTAATTATTAATAATGAAAGAAGCAAAACTGAGAAAGTAAGTGATTGCTTTAAATGACTGCCAATGATTGATACAGGCATATCCACGTCGCAAAATTTTATCCAATTTTGACTTCACCTTGCAATTAAAAACGTATATAATAATAAATAAATAAATAAAGGTGGACATGTGCTGCTCTGGGCGGGGGTTCGCTGAATTGAGATGTCGAAACATTTTTGAAAAGTACTAATAATTATTCGAAAGTTTTACGCGGCAGGGACAAACTTAGTGTAAGTACTGACTGTTGAAAGCTGAAAATTACTAAAAAATTTGCATGAAACTGCTGCTTGTTGTTTTGTAATTACATGTGAGCATTGTTCTGCATCAAAATACAGTTAAAGTATCTGGTTATATAGTAAGCGTAGGCCTTTGTTAAACTTTCAATAGAAGTTTTGAAATGTTTTGACTGACTTTGATGAGTCGTTTTTCGCCAAAAAATGCCTATCCGGTTAGGGGGGACAACGTTTTTTCCACTAATAATTTTTTGATCGTTCCGTTTTGCATATTGTATTTTAATTCGTTGAACAAATTAAAGTACAACGTTCGAGAACTAATCAAATAATAATAAATTAATTACAATAATTAATACGTTGCGAATGTGAGCCTAGCCCCTTCATTCACTAAAGCGGCATTGAGTAAGTAAGTGTGAAGTAAGATAGGCCCGTTAGAGTTTTTAAAGGGATTTACGAAAGCTCAGCATTGGCCCAGTAGCTTAAATAGCAGAGCACTGGACTGCAAATCCAGAGAAGATTGGTTCAAATCCCCTTTGGGTCATTCCGATGAAGATGCTGTCTTTCTTCCAGTAAAAATCCCTCTGCTGTCTTGGCATGGCGAACCCTAAGTAAAATTGGTAATATGTAAGCTTCTATTTAAAACTATAGTTACTGTTCGGCTCGATCGTTAATTTTTTGTTTAAATTGATTTATTTAAATTAACGTAAGCCAAAAATGAATGACTTTTTACTTTTTTCAAGTAACCCTAATAGTTAGCTTACGTAAGCCTGTTTAATTTTAATATAAAATTGTTACAGTAGTTGCTTTAGCAGTTAAAATCAGACGCAAAAAAACATTTAATCTTAGCAAAGAAAACGTTTTTTGGCCCTATGTACTTGGTCACTTCAATGGTGGACGCGGGTCGTGGGTACCCGCGGGTTGGGTTGGGTTTTGTCGGAAAATTCGAGCGGTGGGTCGACCCGCGAGTACCCACTACCCACTTCAGGCTGCGCGGGTCAAAAAAATTTTCCCGACCCGCGTAAACTGGAACCTGAAGAAATTGTCGACAAGGGTCCCCCCTTGGCTTTTATAGTCCTGCCAAAAAATTTATAGACCTGCCAAAAAAATTTCTGATACGTCTCCAATTGACAAAATTTGGCCTAAAAATTAAAAAATTCTAAAAAATTTTTCCTAGGGACTACCGCCCCCAGATCCCTGCAAACACTATGGCTTACCATTCCTTGTTGTTAACTTTCATGAAAGCTTATATATGCTTGTGTAATATACTGTTTGATAAGAAGTTCCCATCTTTTGTTTTTATTTTACCTGTCGAAAAATTTTTTCGATTACGTCTCCAGTTGACCAAATTGTCCAAAAAAATAGAACAAACTCCATTTTTTCTGGGGGCTGCCGCCAATAGACCCCCGCAACAGTTAGTTTATTTACTTTAAACGACCAAATTTACATTTTGTTATGTAAGTGATTTCGCCAATAAGTGTAAAAATAATTGGATTTTGGGGGCTGAGCTCAGACCCCGCATAGTGAGTTTAAATATGTCAGCAAGGACAAGGTACGACCCCCCTTTTCAAAATCCTGGCTACACGTCCCTGTATACTGTACGTTATGGTTATAGAGTGGTGTTTCAAAGTGGGTCGCGGGTCGGTTTTATGGCGCGGGTTGGGTCGCGGGTTACCCACGAGTGTCGAGCCGTGGGTTGGGTTGGGTCGCGGGTCGAAAATTTCGACCCGCGTCTACCCCTAGTGACATCATCGGCCATGTAATGTTTATGTTTATTCGCCACAATTGATTAGAATCAGTTGTTTAGAGTTGTTTGGTGATTAAAGTAGTAGATATAATAACAAACCTTTAACTAGCATTTGTTAGTTTTTTACAGTGTTTGCATGATTATAAGTTGATGCATATAATAAAGCAGCATAATCTTAAAAAATTTTCTTTTTCACTTAGAGTTGAGAATCTGAGAAACTTTTTCAAATTTGCAATTGGCCAAAAACCTGAAAATAAAAATCCTGCTTGTTTTATTTACCTCTTGCCTTGCCTCGCCTTGCCTTGCCTACTATAACGACGACCACGCTACAGTTTTAAACATCAATAAAATGACTTACCACTGAGAACTGTCAGCAGACTAAAAATTGGACCCACCATACTGAAAACGGCCAAAACTATAATTTAAGCTTTAATTTTAGCTTAAATTATTTCAGCAGAAAATTCAATGTGGAATTTATTGATAACGTTATTGAAGATACAATTTATAAGAAGGATAATGCTCACTTTTTGCGTGGCCCCACTAGGGACCGCGTATATACTATATTCCGATTCTCTGAATCCTCCGTAATTTTTTAGGTTAGGTCTAATTTTCAGTGTTAATTAACACTGAAAGGATAGGTAGGCTTTTTTCACAGGTTATCACAGCCTACTCAACTTTTTTCTATCTACAAAACGCATAATAACATCGGTGCAATTTACCCAGAAGCTTGTGATATAACGTTTAGGCTCATTAAAACCTTATACCTATCTATATGTGTTTCGAATTTATTACCAATTAAAACATTTCCCCCCTTTTGAAAATTGTTTACTGTTGGCAACAATGCACGTGCAGGATTGCTGAGACTAATTTACATAACTGTTCATATCAATATGCAAATGAGACCACAGAACAATTTTTTTATCAGTCAGAGAAAACAACACGCGACAGATAATACACGATACACGCGACTGATAATCGGAATACATTTGGAATACAGCGGAATACATTTTGTTTGGCATTTTCTGCTATCAGAAACAAACTTTGTGCCTGCATCTTGAAGGCAGGTATTAAGACGTGAGGTTGCATGAGATCACTTGAATGAAGTTGAAGAATTCATTATTTTAAAAATGTACAACAGTCTAACTTGGCCGGATTTTTTCTTAAAAATAATCCCTGCAAATTCTGGGAATTTTCATATTTCCGAAAAAATAGACCTTACGTAAAACTTACACCAATTCAGCATAACCATACTTTTACCACAGACTGTATCTTGTGTAGTTAGATAGTGCACTTTTCGGTACAACAGACTGTATCATACCTGATACTGCACATTAAGCGAACAGTAACGTTTTTTCAGGGCAGGCAATACAAATAGGTAAAGGGAGCCACATCGTCACAGCTCCTACATAGGTAGCTGCAAAGTTCTGAGGAAAGTTACTGTAACAGGACCTAAAAACTCCTAACTATGGGTGAACAAGACCTAAATCAGCCATCAGTTAGACAACATAATAGTTGCTATAAAAAACTTCGAAATTTTTATATTTTGAATTCAAAACATTCCTAAACGCCTGATTATTAACCAGACCGGAATGCAGACATTACAACAGTGGGAGGCTCAACCGCTTAAAAACTTTACAAAAAAATATGCTTGAGATTTCGAATTTGGATTGGGTCCAAACATTTCAAAACGGATTGGAATTAGAGGCTTCTGACTGTTGTAGGAGGAAAACCAACACCTCCACGTCAATCGTTCAATGTGTGCGGCTGTGTACGGACTCGAAGTCATCGGTGTAGCGACTCTCGGCTGGGCCCTACAAACAATCTGGCGCGACCGCTGTACGAATTTGGGAGACGCTAAACGAGATCGCTGCCGCCGGAGACCCGCATATAACCATGCAATGGGTCCCTGGACATGCCGGACTAGAAGGCAACGAACGTGCAGACTGTGTCGCTAAAAAAGCTAGCGAGCTACCACAGGACAAAGCAGCACTGGACTACGGCACTGCGAAACGAGTGATAAGCAAACACTGCAGACAAATCTGGACAGCTGACAAGTCTAAACTGAACAATGATGGTTACTTCAAGGACATCTACCCCATTACCAACGGATATAACCTAGAAAAACACCAAGGAATGACGAGGAAAGAAACCGTCACTCTAGCACAGCTCCGCTGCAAGGGACACAGCTCCATACTGAAGGCCCATAAGTTCAGAATAGGCCTATCAGAAGAAGCCACGTGTGACTATTGCCGCGAAGAGAACGACAACCTAAACCATTTGCTGCTTAGATGTCCGCACCATACACGTGCCCGACTGGAACGTCTGGAACCTTTTCCAACTCTTGCAGTCCTTAACGACAATTTCATTAGTGTTGTCGGCTTCCTGATGGATGTGGGGAAGCTTTAACTAGCTGCCCCAGCATATGGACCTCGTTAGATAACCCCGGAAATCATCATCATCATCGTTCAATATTTAACGGCTGTAGAAAGTTCAGTCAGGAGAGTGTGGAGGATATTGTGAAGTTGCTGTTTAGCTGTTCGTGGCCCGAGTTGGGCAGTTTTGTGTGGCAGTCGGCGAACCACTGTCTTGATGCATACGCTGTTGCCCGTTTGGGCTATTTTCTGTGTGGCAGTTGGTGAGACCACTAGATTGCTGTGTATGTTGGCGCCTTTTTTGGCCTATTCACGGTGTGCCAGTTGATGTGACCACTGAATTGCTTATGCCCTAGTCTGTGCCGTATATCTCGTGCAATTATTCCAATAAAACCTCATCATTTCAGTAAGTTGTTTGCGTTACTATTCTAGTTTACATATGTTAGTTCATAGTAGAAGAAGTGGACTACTCCGAGTGACGCTACTCCTGTAATCGGGCTAGAGGCACCACTAAACGATCTTAGAGTTGACCTAAGAGACTTGACAACTACCCTAGCTTCAAGCCCGGTGACATTACCATACTCCTGCTAATTACGAATGCCCAATCATACGCGTGCAATTAAATGCTATTCCCATTGTGAAACTCGCGGGAAGGAACTTTGCCCCTTTTAGGGGCTGCTTGTTTATTTTATTACAGCATTTTTTGCCGGTTCAGAGGATTTGGAGCTACTCAGTACTCAGCAACAAATGCGTGCAGAAATTATGATTTAAAAATTTTATCCACAAAATATTGTTTGATATTTCTGCCTGAATGCTGACAATCACGCCTCACAATGGCTCCGCTTCACGCTCAGCAGAATAGCTTTTTACTTTTTTATTTTTATTTTTTACTGTTTTACGTGGCCCCGTCAGGGGCCGCATATATACAAATTCAGATTTTCTGAATCCTATGTCATTTTGGGTAAGTTGAATATTTAGTGTGAATTAATACTAGAAATTCAGGCACCTCCAACTCCTCTCTGCACAGCCTGTTTTTTCTCAATCTCATAGGTAGTATGTAAACTTCGAAATCGAAATCTAACAAAAAAGAATCCTACAAGCGAGGAGAACCCAACCACTGGCTTTTGGATTAAAACTCCGCCCAATCACCTGAGCTAACCGATAGACAGCTGGTATCCTGCGATATAAATCACACTAAGAAATAGTCATCAAACTTACAAACTGTGTGATTGAATATATCAAAGCTTCACTTAGTGTTTTGTGATTCCAGATCTAAACCCGCTCTTGACAACGTTCCTCTTTTTATTGGAGAAATTTTGTTCTGTGTCAAGTCAACTAATATTTCTGAAATACCTTTGCTGAATAGAAAGAGGAAACCCCGATTTCGAAAGAATAGGCCCCCAATTCTCATTTACAACACCTATATTAGTCCAAGTTAACATTTTGTCATTGTGGCCTGATTGTGTAGTGGTAGCAGTCGGGACTTTGAATACAGTGAATCAAGTTCAAATCTCGGTGAGGTCATTTTTTCAACATTTAAAACTATGTTTTTTTGAATGTTTTATTACTTTTTGTTTCTTCTAAAAAAAAACTATTGTTTTGAAGTTAATTACTTATAGCGTTTAACGTTCTACGTGTATTTATATCTTGGGAGCTGCCTGCTGATTTTTGTCTGCGTATATGCTGAAAAATCAATAATCGATGTACACTGCTGTAACAGTGTACTTTTTCAGAATCGGCACTGGAATGTTTCACCAGGAGTATATGAGACTCATTAGAAAACACAATTTATTGCTTCTTGTTCTTAGAGCTGATTTGCACAGCTCGAATCAAAGTGTTAAGGCCTATTTACACGAGGGCGCATGTGTCATCCTTGTGCCTCCCACAGATGAGCCCGTAGCTACATTTTGACTCATTCTTCTCAAATTATCGGCGTCACCATAGTAATTAGTTAATAACTTAGGATTTGCTGTGTCTCTTGTGGAACTATCAGTTACCCCAGCAGCCCTAAACTTCGGATTTGACTCAGCCAATGGGTATCGGTTTTGATTTCTGTGCTGCTTTGGACAGCTTCGGATAAAGTGACTGGGGTCACCGCACTGAAGACAGACACCTGGATACCGACGAGCATTTTGCCGGCTCTGGTATTCAGTCTGTTTGTACTTATTACCCCTTTCTAAAATAGGAGCTCGCTCAGTCCTGCTTTGCACTGTTACTGCACAAATAGGCTCATAAGCTGATCTGACTTTTGATTTTTCTGTTTGTCATTGCTTTTTGTAATATTTCACCCGTTTGACAGTTTGAAATAACGTTTTTGGAAAAAGATAAACAAGCCCACTCATCTACAACAGCTGTATGTCTATGCCTTTCCTGAAAACTTTGCAGAGTATAGATTGCTCTTTTTTGAAAGTAAGATCACTATCGGCCTTCAACATTAACTCCTCTAGTGCCAAAGCATATTCTAGCACCGTTTCGTTTCTATGCATTTTCTTCTCATAAACAACAGAAAAGTCTACTTTTTCTGTTAGCTCAAACATTGTCTTGAGCTCTTTTACAACATCCTTATAATTGGGAACACCCCCTACTTTGCGTCAATAGACGTCAAAAGCTTTTCGCGCAGAGCGTGCTAAACAAACACGAAAACGCCCACACGCATTCGTAGACGACAACTTGAGTTGGCACACAACCGGCTCAAATTCCAGGTTAAACCAGTCCTGAAAACTGCAGTCATTGCGATTGGGGTCAAATTTTCGGACATCTGTGAACGGGTCTGTCACTACTAAAATATCGCTGTGTCTACGGCTTGTGCCGCTCCTTTGCTGTTCGACAATAGTATACTGTTCGCAGTCTGTTGAGTCAGTATTACTGCCTGAATGCCTGAATTATCGACAAGAGTTCGATTAGCTGGACGATTATTCCTCGTTTTGGAATTATGTTGGTCTGACTCATTAGCTTCTCGTCTCACTGACCGCACTCTGGCCTGTGTGATATTTCTTCTCGAATTTTTGTTTTTCAATTCGACATTTCGCTTTTTATTCGTCAACTTTCCTGGCAGGTCAATAACGTCCGAATCTGTGTTGTCATTGGCTACCTCGGTCGTCGGTTCGGTAAATTTAGACTTTATGACTAGTATTTCTTACTGAACTTTTCGGAAATTGCCGAGAAAATGTGCTTTGCGCCTTCATACCTTGGTCATTTGACTAATTTGCTCGCAAATTGTTTCCTCATGCCGCTTCAACAAAGTATACAGTTCCTGTTTTGCTTTCTCACGTTTAATTCTTAGCTCTGTTTTTTTTGTTTTATCCAGTTGACCATGTTATTTTGTTTTTGTTCAAGAGCTTTCATTTTGCTCTCAACACTATTCATAGCAATTTTCTGATCGGTTTGAGTCTGTTGCGCATTAACTTTATCAGTGCAAAGAGTCTGCAACTCAGTTTGAGCTAGACTGTCTACTGCACATTCATTCAGTTTTGTTTGTTTTTGGGCCAGCCTTTATCCTATTTTACTTAATCTTATAATTAACACTGAAAAATACGTATTGCAGCGGCGTTTGCTAGTAATACTTTACAAAAAGCAAGCAAAGGTAAACAGCAAAGCAGTACAGAAATTTTGCAAATAAAATAAGCTCAGTTAGGTCCGTCTGCCGCAGCCTACGGCGTACATGACAGAACCACGCTCTGCTACCATGTTACAAACTAATTTCCTACTGCTCTACTACACAATTACTTTAAGTATATACTTTAAACTGTATTCGTTTACGGTAATCGTCGTTTCTCTCAGATTGTCACATCTGCTCAGAACATTCCCAAAAACTGGATCAAACCAACAAACTCAGACTTTGTGAAACTTTATTTCAGCCGAAAGCAATCCTCAACAATAGTGGCCACCTGTGCCTCCATAAATGTTGCCGCAGTCGATAGACTCTCCCAGTAACTCCTCGCCACTCCGAGTAACTTCACGCTGTCTTCTTTGGATTATACAATATATCATGACTAACTAACTACTAAAGTTCTAACTAAAGAGCACTCCTCGTAACACTACGTAATTAGATTAAGGGGGTAGTGTCGCGAAAGCAGTCGATTTTGCGTAACTGTAAAACATTGCTAGAAAAAGATAAGACATTGTTCTTTATATATTTTGAAAATATATGTTGAGGCAAGTATTTTCGCCAAGTTTCATCAAAATTGATGCAGTATACTGTTTGCAGTGAGGTCGCAAAGTCGGAAAAATGACGTTTTAAAAACCTATTCACATTCGATTTTTTCGTCGCAATTATCAACTTATTTGTTTACATAGAATAAAAGGACATATGTTGTAGTTTATGCACACAAAATTTAGTGCAAATTGCTTGAGTGGTTGCGGAGTAATACCTATTTGAACTGTGAAACTGTGCGTAAACAGTGAAGTACTCACAGCAAAAATGATAAATTGTGAAAAATTTAAATGCTTATTTTAAAATCAAAAGAAAAACAAACCTTCATTTTTCTTTTTTCTTATTTGTGGCAAAAAACTGTGCGTCGACACGTTATGTGCTTCAGAAGCTGGCCAATCTGATATCTGGCTGAATTTTTTGAATTTTCATGTCCTTATTGTGTGATGTCTGGCTTACTATCGGTGATTGGTCCAAGATATTGGTAGATATTGGTAGTCTACTATCTGGCAGTACTTATTTAACACAGTATAGCATTTGACTAGTTTCTCAGTGAACGTACAAGTTCAAAGCAAAAAGATATCTTTTTGCAACCTATGAGCAAAACTGCTTTCGCGACACTACCCCCTTAAGTAAGAATAAGCTATTTATAAAGTAGAGTAAGATACGAAGTGTAGCTTACGGTAACTATGGACTAGAGAAGCAATTCGTTAAAACCTGAAAGGTAGACACCGGGGAAGGAACCTTGCCCCTTTTGGGGCCTACTTGTTTTAGCTTAAAATGTTTTCACAGTTTACCAATAAGGTTTTGGAACAACTTAGCTGGAAATGTGTGCAGAAACCTAGATTTGAAAATAATTTTATCCAGAAAATAATGTAATGACAAAACCAAGCAATGTAACAACTTCTCATTCAGCAGAAAAGCTTGTTGTCTCTTATATACAGGTAACTCATGTAAATAAAATTTGAATGTAAGTAAACTTTTATGACACTACCTAATAATAAAACATTCAATAAGTTAAATAAAGTTCAAGAAGTCACTTTATTATATTCAATTTTTTTATTTACAAGATGACTCTTGTCTGGCTCTAATAATACCCTTTAGTCATGTTTTTAGCATGGTGTGTGATTTTTGATAATGTATTCTACTCAGACAAAAAATGACAAGCATACTGACTAATAGACGATCTCTCTATCTATTTATGTAATCGATCGTTTTGCTGACAAAATTACATAGTATGGCACGCAAAACTTCCTTAGCAAATGGCCGTAATTCCAATAAACGACTAAAGCGTTCATGTTATGCTTGCAACAGTTACCGCTAACAAAGAAGGGCAAAAGAATTTTATAAGTCACCTATTTACACCATTGTCATGGTTTGTCACTGGATCTGTTTTGTACGTACCCTTCTACCTACCTACCTACATACTATTGTATATATAAGTATACAATAGTATATATGTATATATATATATATCTATATATATATATATATATATATATATATATATATATATATATATATATATATATATATATATATATATATCCTATGAGGAAAGAGCTCATTTGAGTTGTACCCCACAGCTGAAATTTCGTCTTATCGTTATTTCGTGTTACATGCTAATATTCTGTGTCTTTCCTTTGCTCCATATATGCTACTGCCTTTGGAGTCATGTGTATAAGCGTGGATTATTCTGCTTTAGTAGTAATTGGCCCTCATGTTTCACTTTGAATTGTACGCTTTCGCTTTTTTTTTACGCGGCGGCCTCAGCCGCCGCGTATATACATACTATAATGCAAAACGTTTATTAACATGTATCTGTTTTCACAGTGTTCAATTACACTGTAGTAATAGCCAGGTCAAAACAATACATTAAACGTGTGAGTGCGTGAGATCAATGTGTGTGGTTATGTGTTACCTGTGCTGCAGTAACAGTAGCTTGTGTAAAGTGTATGCGTATGTGATTGTAGTGCATGGCAAACAGTGTGTACTGCAGACAGACAATTCAGTAAATCACGGGCAGTGAGAACCATTTTCTGTGCCGGCGTCACGTTGTCCTTACAACAGCGTTGCAACGAAACCTGGTGCAACAATGGTTTATTGACAGTTTATCAGCACACCAGAACCTTGAAAGAATGGGCTTTACATTACATCGCTAACAATGCTCTGCAGCCGTTGACGATATGTTATTGCGGTGTACATGCAACTATTTTCGGTGTTGATTTTAGAAAAAAATTTTTGGGGCGGTTTATTTTTTGGGGGGTGATTACTCATGTCGATTTTTGAAGGCAATAAGGCCAATTGTTTAAAATAAGTTAAATTCACTTTTTAACTATTTTAACACTTAACTTTGCATTACAAACTAAAATCACAAAACTACACAGTTTCAGTGGTCTGAGAATCTGGGGGCGACAGCCTCCTGAAAAAATTGCTATTTTTTCTTAAAATTTTTCTATTTTTTGGTCAACTAGAGATGTCTCAGAAATTTTTAATTTTTTTAAAAATTAATACAAAAAATTGGAACGTCACGTCACAAAAATGGAAACTATTGGTAGAACAAAGTCCACCATCAGTATACTATAATATATAAGAATAAAGTTGGTTTGTAAAAACTTTATCAAACTTCACATGTCTGTGGCTGAGCGACATTGCGGCGAATCTTAACACGCAATTTTTGGTGTGTATATGTATGTACATAACTTTTTATCGCAAAATAGACGGACAAAATTGCGATGTGCAAGTCAAGGTCAAACGATAAGTAGATTAGATTAGAAATTAATAATAAAATTAATAATAAAAAAAAATTTGGTTTTAAAAAACTTTGATGCCGCGTTTTATATTCGAAAAAATATCCTCGACAGTATGTCATGTCGCATCGAAGTCAATCAAAATCAATTAAACCTACTCGCAAAACGTGCTTGTTCTATTCGACTTGCTGACAATGGTTACGGACTGTAGTTGTATGGTATCATGCATGTCATCAAATATGTAGCAGATTCTGAGTCTCGGTTGCAAAACTTGAAACAATTTGGCCTTCTACGAACGACTTCTTGTGAGCAAAACTGTAAATTTGTTGCCACTTCAGATATTTTCTTGGTGCAAAATGTTGTGCTTGCTTAGCTTCGTCAAAACGCTGCAGTAAAAATTTCAATACGCTGCAGTAAAAATTTCGTAGTTTTTTGTTAAATCTAGATAGAGACTTGCGCCGCCTAAGCGCACAACCTTATTTTAACTGGTTGGAACTACTGCCGGAACTAGCAATAATGTAACGCGTCTGCGAGAGTCCGGTATGTGGCGGAGAATTTGTTTCAGTGCTTTTTGAGACGACTTTATAGCAGCGTTTCGTGTTGTGATTCTTTCTTGTTCGTATAAATGCCTCCTTGCATCCAGATGTTTCTCAATAGTTTACGCACCCGAGTTCTAAACACGAGAACAAGAAAGAATAACTTGTTTCTGCAAAGTGTAGTTCAAAATTTCATTCGGCTCTTGTTTTATAGTCTCGGTTACAGTTGGATATATCCACCAATTTTCTGTCCAATTAGTTGGTGAAAATAAAACATCTTCGTTGTAAACAGTTTTTGGCATTACAGTAAACAAATGTTTCACCTTGGAACGAATAATGGTCAAAATTAGGTTTCCCTTGCCTACACCATACGCTTGTCAGCCTTCATGCATTTGTAGCTTAAAAATTGAAAGGTGTGGTGTAGAGTAAACTTACTCTCGAAATAGTCATTTTTTCCGAGAAAAATATATACTTATTTTTTTCGTTACCCATCATGGACGTTGGTTTGTCCAAAAAGATCAAGGATTGGTTGTAAAAGACGAAGCCTGGTTAAAAAAACGAAGGTTTGTTCAAAAAGACAAAGCTTTTCAACCAAATTAGGACGAAGGTTTGTCCAAAAAGACACAGGTTAGTCAACAACTTTCGTTTAGTGTTGCAAGTTGGATTTAAAATGTTTACTGGATAGACTTTTATGTTATCTTGTATTGTAAACTTATTGTTTTCATTAAAAGTACACACCATGCTGCAACAATTCAATGTCCAAAAACTGAACATCGGTTTTCTGGCCGATAACTATCCCCCAATTTACAGCCAAATGCTTCAGAAAAGGGGAGAAAATTTTTCATTATTCCTTCAAGTCGCCACCCGTATGGTGAATGGATGTTGTGGTGTTTCATCTTCCCCAGCATATCCCTGAATGAACAGTAAACAAGTTGACAAACAACCACACTGATCAAACATCTTCAAGCCAAACCAAGAGTACATAATAAGGTACCGTATTACCTCGAATAAAGCCCCAGCCTTGAATAAAGTCCCAGCCTTGAATAAAGCCCCAGGGAAGGAGTTCACGAAATAATAAAACCCCAGCCTTGAATAAAGCCCCTGGGGCTTTATTCAAAACGTCCTCGAATAAAGCCCCGGGGCTTTAATCAAAACGTCCTCGAATAAAGCCCCATCTGCGTGCGTACAAAACATCCAGCGGCTTGAACGCAACGCGAGCGCTATTTATGCTCATAAGTTTTTTTTAAATTAATGAATGTTTTTTGTTGCGTTGTGTTGTATGGTTTGTGGCCAGCGCCGACTTATTACGATTGGACCATTAAATTTACCCGTTACAGTTCGTGGTAAGTAAAACATTACCTTATTTTTTATTCCGCCTTGGGGCGGAATATGATTGCATAAGACCAAGAGTAGGTATTTTTGGTGCTATAAGCCACTTCAGACTAAATATACTCAGAATAGGACGAGTATATGGTAGTACTTTATTTGATTTAGGGATTAGAAGACGCTCACAGTTGCTTTATCTACAAAATAAATGCCTTATCAGGGTTGGCGCGATAACGCCTAACTCTAGAATAGGACTCACTCACCACATTGCGGAATTTCGAAATTAAATACATGCAGGCATATCTGTTTTATTTAGTGTGTGTACATGCTGGCCAAATTTCAGCCAAATCGGTTGACTATTACCCGAGATATGTATAAAAAATCACCTCCCGCAAACTCGGATTTTTCCGTCTTTTCTTTTTCACGATCGCAAATCTTAAGAAATAAACATTTGCGGGGCATTTTTTTGCGGTTTTTAATTAAATTCGGTTGGGAATAGAGGCATTAGCAAAAAGATGTTCTAGGCTTCTGCGGTTTCGGCTCGGCTGGGAGGGAAAAACCCCTAGGTGAATAGGTATAAGTCCCTATGCTGTGGATTTCAGTGTGCTATTAGTTTTGTTGTCAGATTTATCTTATCCTTCTCAAAAATTTTTAAATCCTTAAAAAAATTTCAAAAGACGTACTGTCTTAATATAATATCTCATGGCGTATATGACTTAGACTCTATGTGAACTATATCAAAAGTACATAATAAGGAAGAGTACGACACTCTTCCTTATCCTAGCTAACCGGCCTGACGATGCTCCGGCCGAAGCAGCGCTTTTGCGCCAAGATTTCAGGGGGGGGGTACCTCCTCGAATCATGACATGTCTTGACTTCAGGGGGAACCCCCTCTCAAAACCGGGAAGTGTCTTGATTTCAGGGGGGTTACACCCCCCCCCCCCTCGTTTCAGCACACTGCCAGCTCGAAAACGGTGGTGTCTTGTTGGTTTTGAGACGGGGGTCCCCCCCCCTGAAATCAAGGCATAAAAGCGCTATTTCGGCCGGAGCATCGTCCGGGCCGATTAGCTAGGATAGGGAAGAGTGTTACGCAGAGAATCTGCGCGCTGATTGGCCAGCCACATGTTGCACAGAATGTCAATATGTAGCCTGAAAAGGACCAGCGCATTTGCCTGTTGTAGAACACAGGCAGACTGGAGAGTGTCTCATTCATCTTCTATAGGTATAGAGTGAGACGCTATTATGTACTCTTTAGTGATGTGGATCGGATCGCCGGATCGGATCGGATCGCCGATCCGGGGGTCGGATCGGATCGGATCGGATCGCTGAATTTGCCGGATCGGATCGCCGGATCGGATCGGCTTTAAAATTTCGGATCGGCGATCCGGATCGGAGTTTAAATTTTGAGTCTCGACCACAAAATTTCGTAATTTGCCAAAAAATTTGCGTAATTTCAAAAACTTTTCGAGCGATCAATCAAACGCACAAGTATAACTATATACTACTCAAATTATCAAAATATCGGTTTTATATAAGCGAAAGCGTACAGTGTATGCATAGACCATATGCAAGTGGAGGCGAGGTTTCTCATCATTGAAGTTGCGTGAAGACGCGTACTAAATGTGTGATGTGAAATGTTTAGAAATATATATATCTTAATTTTCGCCTACAAAAACAATCTTTCAACATTCTTTTCGTTAACACAAGAGTTGGGAATCGACGCGGATCAACACTTTCTACCCGCGACCAACCCAGCCCGCGGTTTGACACTTGTGGGTAACCGACGATCCATCCCGAGCCGTCAAAGTTGACCACGACCAGCTTTGACCCACCATTTCAAGATACCGTACCTGATGATCGATCGTTTTTAGCAGATACCCCTGTACAATTTGCACAGTGTATATACATCTGTACATTGTTCACATTGCTATCTACTTTAACCGAATGGTAACCAAATTTATGTACCCAGATTGGATTGAATACGTGAAAAAAATTCAGAATTTTTTTGCCGGTTTGACAAAATGCAGCGACCCGCGCAGCCTGAAGTGGGTGTGTGTATATCCAAGGGTTGACCCACGGCTCAAATTTTCCGATACAACCCAACCCGACCTGTGGGTATCCACGACCTGCGGTAGTGACCCAAAATTGTCAGGACATTTCCATTCCAATTAATCAAAATTTTTGGTCGTGCGATTGTCTAAGTTGCTCTCATTACAAAAATGCCATCTTATCATTTGTATACAAACTCATTAAATTTTTAAAGCAATATACTCATTATAATAAATCATACTTAACAATATTTCTACAAAAGTTTTTTAGCTTTCATCAAGGTTACGTAATGTTTAATCGAATCGGATCGGCGGATCGGATCGGATCGACCGATCCGGGCCTGGATCGGATCGGATCGGATCGCCAATCAAGCATCCGGAGTGGATCGCCATCAAAATTTCGGACCGATCCGATCCGATCCACATCACTACTCTTGTTGATACTAATTAGTCTTTTTACGCGCCTCCCTCAGGGCACATCAGGTCTCTGTTTTGCAGAAATTTTAGCTGAGCTATGTTAAAACCATGGTTTAAGGAAATCTACAAAATTCGTAACGAATCGGGCGATATTTCGTATTGAAATTATGTGCAAATCATATAAAAACGCACGTGTAAAACCATTTTTGTGAAATTCACCCTTAAAGTTTTGTCAAGTTACTACGTGAATGGTGGGTGGGAGAGCAGCGAGGCCACCTTAGTGAAAATCTTTCTAGTCATAACGCAAGAAATTTTGTCAGGCAGCTAGTGATTTACCCGGACGGAAGTTTGGGTCCTACTGGGGTTGACATACCGATTTTATTTTAAACGTTAATCCTACAGTTTGGAAAGTACATACGTAGCATTTGAGCTTTATGAGATCTGTTGGACACTAGAAGAAACCAAAAGTTGAGAAACGACCCCTTTGGAACCCAGACAAAAAATAAAACCCTAGCCTTGAATAAAGCCCCAGGTAAGCCTTTCACGAAACAATAAAGCCCCAGCCTTGAATAAAGCCCCAGCCTTGAATAAAGCCCCAGGTAAACGTTTCACGAAACAATAAAACCCCAGGGGCTTTATTCGAGGTAATACGGTACATAATACTCTTGTAAAAAAACTGACTTTTTGTATTAAGATAACTTCCGAAAATGTGAAATCATTTACGCACTTTTTATTATGCTTAGTCAAAAAAGTAACTTTCAGTACGGGGTAATATGGTAGGTAGTACGGTTAGGTAAGTAAGGTAGCGTGCATAGCGCAAATAGTGGAGGGGGGTAAGGCGGTGTTTTTCCTGTTGCGGCACACCGCAACAGGTTCTTATGATGACCCAGGATCAAAACGTAAGGCTGTGTGATAAAATAAACCATAGCTGTGTGTGCGTGTGTGTCTAGTCTTATGATAATGACTTACGTAGCTTCGTAAAATGATGTGTAAAGTTGCAACGTACAGCTTGATGAAGGTTGTGTGTGCGTTTGTGCGTGTTTTTACTAGTGTGATTGTGTGAATGAACGTGAACATGAGTGTGTTTTCGAATTGTGTCTGTTCATTAGTTTAATGTGTGCATTTCATTGTCTATGTTAACCCATATAATTTAGGTACAAGTTAAATCCAGCTTTTTATGTCACTTGTGTTCAAATCTAATTGCTCCACAAGTGTCCAAATGAAATCTACAAACTGTTACCGAAGAATAACTGTGTAACAAGTTTCACTGTTTTAACTAGTTTGATCTCAGGTATGAATTAAATCCAGCTCTATGCTCACGCAAAGTTGACAGTCCTATTTAGAACTGCATTGAATTTTTGCTGAAGCTTTGTTTTTGCTGTCAAGAATTCATACTACGTTCACTGAGTGTCGTTTCTGTCGGCAAGCTTTCAGTTTTAGTTAATACAAATGTTTGAGTCCGGTTTTTTATGTATTTCATTGCAAGTGGCATTTTGGCATTTACTGAAAAATGACGGTGTGCAAAGGTTTTATAGTCAGCTTGTGACATTTTGTTCCAGTATGTAAAGGAAAGTTTTTTTAACTAAACACATCTTGCACAAAATTGTAGTGTTCAGCATATATTTGTCTCATACAATGAATTTATAAAAATAAGTAAGTGGGTGAAAGAAAGCGAGCCATTTTGCCTCGCTATCGCCGTCCGCGTATGTTTGCTTGGAGAATGTTAACTGAGTTTAAAGAATTGGTCTTGGCAAAACTGCTGGGCGAAGATTAAAGCCAAATAGTGCTCCTTATATTTTCTCATAAAAACGTTTTAAAATTCAGTGTGCATAATATGTATTCTGCTAGCATATGTTCGCTAACTTTTTAGTTATGTTGCACGAAAATGCACGAGTCACCCAGTAAAATTTACGGACTGTTTCTACAGGAAAACTTAGTGATACACTTGCACGCTTTATACCGTTTGATTCAGGTATGAATCAAATCAAGCTCTTTACTCAAGCAAAATGGGTTGAATTTTTTGCGCCATAGTGCTTCACTCTTCCTTAAAAGATGTTTCCAATAGAATTTAGCAGTTTGGCGAGAGTTTTGATCCAAGTCGGAATAAAAAATGAGCTCGCAACAGGTAGTGTCATCCTCCTTCCTATTATGTACTACTGGATTTAGCAATAGTATATAGTTCTTATTTAACTAAAATTTACAAAATAAAATCACACCAAAAAATATTTTACCTGTCTGCTTTTCCACACCACACTGACCCTAATACTATGAAAAGTTGCTGCTCCGGAGTGTAACTTTCCAATCCAGGGATTCCGGACATAATGTGCCTCCGTTTTGCAAACTTTTTGTACGCATTAAATATTGCCCTGGTTGCTAGTTGGTCAGAAAAGTTTTCTTTTAAGGTTTTCAACCCGTCGCCACACACAGTATCGTTCTGGTCATAAGTGGTGCATATTTTGTTATAAAATCGCACCAAGCAGCATTTTTCTGACGTAAAACCTGTTTGAACATCTTTCGGCAGCTCTTTTAGATCTCCTAACCAAGTTATGTTCAGGTATTGCAGTGAGTGACCTATTTCGTGAGCTATTATAAATCCGATGGTAGCAAAGTTGTACAAATAAGGACCTTCGACAGCAAACAATGGCTTCAAAAGTATGCCAGACAACACATCAAACTTGTTTGCTGTTGGCATAAAAAATGCTTCTACCGCACCGGAACCGAAAGCTAACAAAACATAAAACATTTTTTTTCAATCAGTTATAATTATGCCAAACTTTAAATAGTCATGAGTTTTACCGGTTCAAAACTAACAGATATGTCAAAAAAACTTGCTGATTAAACAGTAATTGACAATAAAAAATAAAACTCAATAGCATTAAGTAAAATTCGTAAGCATTATGAATCTAATAGTTATTAAGGTTAAGAAGTTGCAACAAGGAGTGGTTAATTGTTTCTAAATATTCACGCTCAAATTTTTGTAATATTTATCAATGTTAAAACTGAAAAAGTTTAAGAGTATTCACTGCAACAAGCACAATCTGTAGATGCAAAATAGTTTAACAAATCACAGAGTTTACCACATAGTTTATCACATAGTTTAACAAATAACAAATCTTACCATGTCCGATATGAGCATCTAATACCCAGGGTTGAGTTACACTCTCAAAGTATTTAGCATTCACAAAGCGTGCTAGGTGTTCGAGAATATCCACCCAGCTGCCATCTACGTTCAAATCTGTGTAATATTCATCAATGGTAAAATCGGAAAAACTGGAAGGAGGGTTCACTGAAATCACCAAGCACTATATAAATTTTGATGTTTAAGCCGAAACGGTTAGGTCAGCAAAAACTGCTTTATGGTCAATCTTAATAGACTTCCAGTACTTGTTGGCCTTTGATTTAGGTTCGGTACAATGAAGGTGCGCAATTTTTTGATAAAAGCTTCAAAAAAGTATAGTTTGACTACCTACATCAGTCGATGGTTTGTGACGTGTTTTTGTTGACAAGAATATGATTGACATAATAAAATGCAAATTTGTGCTGAAGCTGAGACTACACTAAACAACTACACTAACGCAATGAAGCCTGTTTTTGTGTATTTGTAAACGCGCTATTCGGAGAAACTGTCAGAAAATTAGAGAAGTTTTTGCCGTATTTTTGCGTAACATCACCAAGCCATAGTAAAAAAGTCTAGCTTACTTATTATATAGTATATACTTGCTTAAATAAAACTATATTTTGTTAACTTCGTCCCGCAATTGCAAGTTGCATTAAATTTAAGAGGTGCAAGTTTCAAAAAACTGATTTTGTAGTAAAAAACTTTTGCAGAAAAATATTTTTAAGATATATTTATTGTCGCAATTGTCTATCCACGGTTAGACTGTTACTTAATCACAGCTTACTCAAATTAAACTTTATTGTGTTAACTTTGTCCAGCAACTGTGAAGCGCTGATTTTGTCAAAATACGGAACATTCGATATCATGTGCCTATACTCTTCCAAAATCGCCTCCAAAATTGTGAAAAGCATGGGAACGCTGTGGTCGGGCACATATCGTTGCAGCAACAGGCGTGTTGTGGCCATTTGCATTTCAACATTCAATTTATCGAAACAGTGGGACTCGGCTGACTGTAACGTCTCTCTGCAAAGACAAACCGTATGCGAAGGCTCAGTATTACGTCGAGTGATTATAGCTGAGTTTGGCACACTTGTCACATATGTTTCCTGAATCATTCAATTTACCAAGCACGTTTTGGCATTAAACTTTAATAGTCGTAGATACGTTTTTTGCTTTGTTCTGACGATATTCATCGATTACAAAACGCAATTTTTAAAACCAACTCTTTTAATCGATTATGCCAACAGCCTGTGTTTTTCATTTTTAACTAACAATTCAGCATCAATGACTGAAACAGTTCCCATCTTAACAGTTTATATCCCATTTATATGGCGTACAATTCAAGTTATATCTTATATAGTAGATTGTACAAATTACATTAAGAGTACATAATAAGAAGCGTATGACACTCTTTCTGTTATGCTCTGGGGGGTGCGTCCAATGTGGAGCTCAAAATATCCCTTTTGTGTACGGTTTTGGAGGGAGGGTTATCCCCCTCATTTCAAGACCCTGTACTCAACCGAGGAAGTCTTGAACTCCCCTTTGTTCAGTACGCGGTCTTGAAATGAAGGGGTAATGTATTAAACATAGGGGAGTGTGCACACAGCTACCTATAGCTGATGGTGAAGAAGTTTTTCTAGTTTCCACTTAGCTGCAATCGTGGAAGGGGCATTGTGTTTTTGAATAAGTCGATTCTACATGAAAATGGTTGTTTTTGGTTTTTTTGGTGGTGTTTTGTTATTTTTTTTTTTTTTTTTTTTTTTTTTTTTTTTTTGTTTTTTTTTTTTATAATTTTTTGTATTTTTTTTTTTTTTTTTTATTAAATTATTGTTTGGGTGGTTTTTGGCGTTGTGGATTGCCTAAAATCGCGTTGTGGCGTTGTGGAGATGAAGCCTTAATAAAATACAGTACTTACTTATGGAATATTCCGTCAAGTATCCGGCTGTAGTGTGTCATAACAATGTCATACAACTGTGTCAAAGTGACATTTTGGGCAAACTCTCCCATAGCCACTGTGTACTGCTTCACGTCAATTAGTGGTTGATGCATTACAACTTCCATGTTTTCATCAACGTGACCGTAGCCATCGAAAAATTCTTCAAAAAACTGCTGCCAATCAAAACCAGGAATTTTGTACAGTTCCTTCAGTGTCATGCCATATACCGTAATCTTCGTAAAATTCTGTAGATAAATGCAGAAATTATGATTACAAAAAATCACGGCAAATGCTTGACTTGCTGTAATTTACGGTATTTTGCTTTCTAGTCCCGTCTTAAGCGAAATTTATTACAACTTTTGTAATAAAATGTGACAAACAGCAACTGAATTACTGAAACCGATCCATCTGAATTAGTGGCACCTCAAGAGTACATAATTGTGTCTCGCTTTGTACAAGAAGATTGAAAACTCTCCAGTTTGCTGTATTACAACGCAGACTGATGTACTCGTCGTTTTCAGCCTACTTGCTTAAGTTTAGTTAAACAGGAAGGCGGCCAGTCAGAACCGAGCTGCTGTTCTGACCGGACAGACTCCTATGCGCAAGCTCCAAGCAGCATTCGCAAAATCACAGCAATCGCTGAACCTCGATTATGCTATACATGTCTAATAAGCTGTCTAGCCTAATCACTGAAGTTAGCCCAAAACAAAATATCTTCTTAACAACAAAATACAAATTGATAGTTTGAGAAATAATCGTAGCACAAATTTTAATTCGGAAGCATAACTGATTTCTATAATTTTTATGTGAATGACACTTTCTAAAAGTACATGCACATACATATTATCTTATATTGGTACTAATATTTGATTGCTCACTGGCAGACTTTCCTTGAAGTGGTCGTTGACTTTGAGTAGTTCAGAAGAAACATTATTTAGTTTATTCATTTCTTCTGCATCATAACTGTCGTTATTAATTGCTTGGTATAGCATAATCAAATAATCAGGTTTTATTAACCACGATTCTGGAGTTAATTTCAAGGCGATTCTGTTTTCGTACTCAAAAAGCACAAAAAATGGTCCTTCCATGGTCACTGGAAACCTGAAAAATGGATTGGATTACTGCTGCTTTTGTCTTGAAGGGGCAATACCGTATTACCTCGAATAAAGCCCCAGCCTTGAATAAAGCCCCAGCCTTAAATAAATCCCCAAGGAAGAAGCTCACGAAATAATAAAACCCCAGCCTTGAATAAAGCCCCGGGGCTTTAATCAAAACGTCCTCAAATAAAGCCCCACCTGCGTGCGTACCAAACATCCAGCGACTTGAACGCTATGCGATCGCTATTTATGCTCATAAGTTCTATTAGTCTATTGTTTTTTTGTTGCTTTGTGTTGTATGGTTTGTGGCGAGTGCCGACTTATTACAATTTGCCCATTAAAATTATTGTTACAATACGTGGTAAGTAAAATATTTTCTTGTTTTCTATTCCGCCTTGAGGCGGAATAACTGTAGTCTGTGTCTGACCAAAAAATGTATGTATCGAACTTCATTGCTTCATAAGAACTTCGTTGTTTGAGGTAACCCCAATAATGTATATATCATTTGAAAGCATTTTTGATGGAAATTTTTATGACATTAAAATGTTTTAAAAAATTTTAAGTTGAAATTTTTAATTGGTTTAAATGATTTAATTGATTTTAAATTGATTTTTTCGCCTAATTAATTACAATCTAATGTATGTATTATTTTTTTTTCTTTCGCCCAGAAAGCGGTCGAACACAGCTATGTTCAGATTCTCTTCTTTCTTGTGTTGAAGAATAGTAAGGCTACGAACCATTCTGCAAAACAAGAGTATATCCTATTGTATGTATTATATAGCCCTTAACATTCTGCGTCTACAGCATGACTATAGCATGCACCTGGCATCGATTTTGTTAATTTTTGATTTTTTCATTGAAAAACGGCATTTTTGGTCCGTTTAACTCGCTGTAACTCAACAAATACTTAACCAAATCTGACAAATTTTGCATCAATAGACGCGCTGTGATACCGCGCAGTCTTTTAAAGTAATAAAACTTTAAAATTTGACACTAAACTTTTTCAATATTTGTCATGTTTACAGTCAATTTTCAGCATTTTTTGTAAACATAGGTTAAAATATTTATTACCACAAAATAGTTCAGTTCTTTAGCTTCCACTTGATACCAAAAGCATGCACTTTTGATTTAATTGAACAAAGTAATGCAGCTAAAAGAAATAGCAGTTCTCACCACTTGTCAAAAATTAGTGCTTGGTCAGCGTGTCATGTGCATGCCTGTGAACATTTACACGCTGGTATGAGTGTATGAATATTTGTGGGCGCACAAACATACTGTGAATCATAAATAACTTCGTTCAATTAAATCGAAAATACATGCTTTTGGTATTAAATGAAAGCTAAAGAACGGAACTATTTTGTGGTAATAGTTATTTTAACCAATGTTGACAAAAAATGCTGAAAAATGACTGTAAACTGACAAATATTAAAAAGTTTAGTGTCAAATTTTGAAACTTTATTACTTTCAGAGACTGTAGAGAGATTATCGAATATGAATAGGTTTTTAAAACGTCATTTTTCCGATTTTGCGAGTTCACTGCAAACTGTATGCTGGACCTATTTCGCTTAAACTTGGCAAAATTATTTGCCTTAACATATACTTTTAAAATATAGAAAGAGCAATTTCAAGCATTTTACTGAACAAGCTTTACAGCCACGCAAAGTCGACTGCTTTCGCGACACTACCCCCTTAACTAGGCGAAAAAATCAAATTTTTTTGAATTAAAAATTTTTACTTCCAACTTTTTTAAATATTTTAATCTTATAAAAATCTCCAACAAAAATGCTTTCGAATGATATATACATTATGGGGTTATCTTAAACGACTAAGTTGCTATGAAGCAATGAAGTTCGATACATACTTTTTTTGGTCAGACTATAGAATATTATATAAGACCAAGGGCCTATTCCTTTGTGAAGTTTTGGTCATAATTCCAGGTCCGAACCGAAGTGTCTCCGTCCTAGGCCGAAAGATAGGGCCTTAGCTCGCTCACTACCCAAAAACTACCCAAAACCCGCAAAACTACGTAAACTACAAACAGAGCCCTAAAAACATCAGGAAAACACAGAAAATCCGGTTAGAAATGATTTATTAATGAAACGAACGGAGCATGGGGCAGATATAGATAATTTGGGGGCAATACAAATAACAGGCACAACCCGCCGGGAAAGACCAACCGACCGTCGTCAAGTTCGTAGCTATTCTCACTGACTAAGCCAAAGGCATAGCGAAGTCTACTCACATTTGTGAATAGGTTGACCGTTCATTTAGATGTTTTGAATAGAAGTATAAAAGAACTAGTTCAAAGGCCTATTCACATTTATAACACATACTTCACATCCCTCTCTCTCCGATAAAGTTCGGCCCGAACTTTTACAGTAGGGGAATTTCTAAGAGGGTTTTGAGGAAGGAAGTCGAAATTCAAAGGAAGCTCAAGAAAACCCGTTCCCTAAATATGGGGACATATCTGCAGAAACATACACATGACTAGTAATTATAACAAATACGAATAAGGCATAATACAAGACGAATGTAACAAATACCCGAGACAATTTGGCAGTTCCAAGAACGATTCTAGATTCGTTTTCACGTGAGTTTTAAGAAATTTGAGATGTAGATCTTTTTCCATTTCGGTCGAGGTTTATACCTTGACCCTCCCTCTCTCTCCGATAGACAAAATTAAAGTTACATAGTTCAAAGTCGGGAGAGGGGTCGGATCAACGCAGAGGAACCTTAATTTTACGAATCTAAAACCGTTCGGCTAAATAAACAATGTATATATTATGCAGAACAATTTAAAATACAACGGGAGGGGGTTTATTCTAATTTCGGGTTTAATTTTGGTTGTGCGCTTTTGTTTCTAACTGTACTTTGTACCTTGGAGCAAACTATAAATATGTTGTTGTGCTTGTGTATAAATCTAACCGTAATTTTACTTTTAGTCTGATTTTAGAAAAAGGTCTTCATCACTTCTAGGCCGGTCAGTGGTGCTTACATAGCTCCATTGGTGGGTATATTCCCTCACTCAGGGACACGTGGAATCCTTTCCATTTCACCACACCTGGGAGGCCTCGGCCAAAATCGTACCAAACAGAACAGAAACGGCCGGAAAAGATATGCGTATACACGCTCGTTCTGCACCTCGTTCTGCACCATGACCCATTTTTGGTATATAAACTTGGTCTATTACGGTAATAATATATATATGTACCGTCCCTTTTGCCGTATTACGATAATAATCTAATGCGTACCGTTTTGGTTTATTCTACTTTGTCCCAATTCTACTTTGTCCCAATGATTATGATTGGCTGTTGCGGTGTGATTGACAGGCCAATCAAGATTGAGTAGGTGGAGCGTGACCAAAATGACAAATTAAGGGCAAAACAATTATCTAATAAATATTGGAAAACGGAGCCAACATGGAGTCTGAAAGTGCTAATAATAGCAAAAATCTACCGCAGACACCCACTACCCAGACAATAGTAATACCCACAAAAGATATCAATAGAAAAGAAATCATTTGTAGTTTTGTTTCATTCGAGGATTGGTTTTGGTTGAAATTGACTCGGTTCACTATCTATTGCTAAACATTTTTGAATTTGTAATTAAATTTATTCTCATATTTAAGGCGGTTAGAAATAACATGTGAATTAAGTTTAGGCGAATCAAGTCCGCGAGATTAAGTTGAGTAAGGGAATTCTTACTGGAAATTATTTTTATGTATTGAACTCATCAAAAAAGGAATACATACTCAAAATACTCAGAAGGAATATACTGAAAAATAAACTTGCGCCATATTTGGACTATTTGTCGGCTTTGAGCCATTTGGCCCCTTCTATGATTGACGCTTCACATATGTTCATAATTTCACCATTTCATTTGAATAATTTTTGTACGTTCGCTTGATTTCATTAAAACTATTGTACAATTTTGCACTATTGTGAAGGCTACAGTAAGACCAGTAAGACAGCAATACAAAGATGAGCTCCGCCTACTTAGTGTACCTCATAGTTTATTGGCTGAACAAATATAAGCGTCAGCCAATCAGATTTATTGGGACAAACTAGAATTGGGACAAAGTAGAATACGCCACCGTTTTTCGGCACACTGTATAGTGTATGCGCACCTGGTCTTTGTTATCAAAACCCAAAAGGAACAAAAGGAGAAAAATAGAAACAAAAGGAGGGGGGTTACTGTAGAAAACTACGCGATCAAATTTTTAAAGGTTAACATCCACATATTATCAAAACAAAAGAATAATACTTGAGCATTCATAATACAAAGTTTCAAAATTTGAGCAAAGTTATACATGGCAATGGTTAAAGCGAAATAAATTTGGTTAATTCAACACACACAGAAAAAAAACAGGGCAAAAGAAACTGGACAAGTATACGAAACGACAAACATACAATGAAACTACAATATTATGCAAAATTTGGTTAGTTTTCTTTTTGGTTTCGGTTTTTTGGGTTAATTTCCTCCGTTATTAGTGACATTTCTACCGTTTTTAGTACAAGGGGTTGTTCCGCTTGCGCTACAAGCACAAGGAACTCAATAGAAAACTAAACAAAAGATTCAAAACACAGGAAAATACCAGACGACAAAACAAAAATATGAAATCTAAGCACAAATTAAGGCAAAAATAGGCTCTGATTATACCTACACAGCAAAGACAAAGCAAAACAGACAAAAGGAAAGGCTCACAGCTACGAATCAACTGAATATACATTCTGTACAGTCCAAACTTCAGCGATCAGATTCTCAAATTATGCCAGAATCACATTCGGGGTATCATTCCTTGATCACATTACTGCCAGTAAACAATACTCCATACTACAACAACATACATACACAACATCACACACACATACATACTACACAAACACATTATAACCGTACAAAAATCACAAAACATTCACAAAACCGAATAAACTAAACCATACTTGACTACACTGATGTGCTCTTCGCACTAATTCACCCATGAAAGCAAAAGAAATCGTGAAAAGAGAAAAAAAAGAAAAAAAAGGAAAGGAATTTCTGGAGAAAAAGTTCTGCATTTTTCCATTTCAGGCTTAAACTAATTCAATTTTAATTTATTAGTATTAATTTAGGGTGTGGTGGGGGTGCTCATCCTCCATTTGGGGTAGGGGTCTAGGCTATACAGCCGCGTACTACCCTACTCCACAAATTTCGGATAGTCACCCATTGTTTCGCTATATGGATGGTCCCTCGAACCATCCAGATAGTCAAATTATTGTTTTCGTATTTTCCCAAGCCGTGACATGGGCGTTTTAATCTCGCGCCGCCACTTGCCCTGCCGTTGGCTGGTCGCCAGGAGGCGGAGCCAAGACAGCCAATAGGAGACTTGCAGATTTTGCACATGACTGGGGGGAGGGGGTCGAATGGGGGTTTTACCGTATCCCCAGCGTCGGCTGCCATCTTCTAACCGACTGAATGCGTATAATTTGAAGGGAGTTAGGAAGAAATAGAAGGGGTTTTCCGGACCTTCTGGGTTGGGGTCGCGGCGGTATCGCCTAGGCCCGACCTGGAGGGGGGGCCTACCCTGAAAAATCCCAAAAATAGAAATAAAAAAAAATAAAAATAAAGGGACCTCAAAATGACCATATAGCGAAACACACCACCATCAAATTTTGAACAAATTTTTACGTACAGACAAATATACATTTTACACATTAGACAAAAATCAAAAATAACACTAATTAAGTATCAGCAGACAGACAATAATACTAGGAAAAACAGTCATAATTGAGTGCGTCATGATCGAGTAGGGGGTGTGGGAGGGGGGGGTAAGTCGATGAATTGGTGAGTGAAAATCGATGAATTAAATAAAGTTCCAAATTTAGAATTTATCGTTATTTTAACAAGTTGATGAGTGAGTTACGGGACTTCGAGCGTTGTAATTGATTGTCCTTGTTACTTGTCGACTGGACTATAGGCTGGTATTTAAGCGAATTCGATAAAGTTGATTCAAAATCCCGCTGATGAAATGATGAAAGGGAGAGGGGGGGTTCTTTTTAATCGGACTAAACGGACTTAACTATGCGCGCTAAAGTTAAGCGTGCATGTTAAGTCCGTTTAGTCCAGTGGTAATTTACGAATGGGTTCAGACTAAAATTAAGCCGCTGACTTATTTTACACCGTTTAGTCCGTTTAGTCCGACTTGTCATTCCAAAACCTCGGCCTAAATTAAGTCCAGTCCGTTTAATGCGGTAAAGGAATAGGCCCCAAGAGTTGACATTTGGTGCCATAAAACCACTACAGACCATATACTCAGCATAGGACTAGTATTACTATTATTTAGCTGGGTAAATAGTTAAATGCTAAATCATTTAGCTAGCAGATTTTTACTAGTTAGTAGTTAATAGCTAATAGGGATTAGAAAGTGTGAACTTATCTCCGGAGACTGCCCTCATGGATTACACAGTAAGGTCCGGTTCATACTTGTCCTTGTCCTTGTCCTTATCATTTTGTCCTTAAGCGATTTCAAGTAAACGGTTTTTCCAAATCAGCCAACTTTTTACATGAATAAAGCAGGGGTCACTTGCAGATTGTATACAAAAAATTAGCCGAAACGCTTGTTTGAGTACTTGACAGGAGCTAACCGAAGTTTGTCCTTGTCCCTGTCCCTAAGTCCTTAAGGACAAGTATGAACCGGGCTTTAGAGTTTTGTCAAGTTACTACTTGAATGGTGGGTGGGAGAGCAGCGATGCCACCTTAGTGAAAACCTTTCTAAAGTCTGACCACAAATTGCTGAACCCTGAGACAAAACAGGTGGCGTGATTTTCGTGACTACTCGTTGTACTCTTGATGCTAGCACTTCGTTCTTTTCGTAATAAAATCGTGTGTTTTTTCTAGTCTCAGGGACCAGCATTTTTTGGTCAGACTTTAGTCATAACTAAAGGAATTTCGTCAGGCAGCTAGTGATTTACCTGGAAGAAAGTTTCGGTCCTACTGGGGTTGACATACCGATTTTATTTTAAACGTTAATCGAACAGCTTGGAAAGTGCATACGTAACATTTGAGCTTCATGACAACTGTTGGACACTAGAAGAAACCCAAAGTTGACAAACGACCCCTTTGGAACCCAGACAAAAAATAAAACCCTAGCCTTGAATAAAGCCCCAGGTAAGCCTTTCACGAAACAATAAAGCCCCAGCCTTGAATAAAGCCCCAGGTAAGCGTTTCACGGAACAATAAAACCCCAGGGGCTTTATTCGAAGTAATGCACAATGGTTAACGTCATATTTTTCGGATAAACCTTAGATAGTTGGTAATTATCTGAGTTTCGAGAAATTCGTGGTTTTTTCATTTCATTTACCAATATAGCTCTCTAGAGAAAAGGTTAATTTTTTTATCAGTCTACTTGGTCTATTTGAATGAGTTGGTCGTCAGACGTCATGATGATAAAATACCAGTCAATCTACTATTTTAAAGCCTGAACAGAAAACGCTGGACCCTGAGGCAAAAGAAACGCGATTTCATTACGAAAAGAACGAATGCCAAGCATCAAGAACACAGCAAGTACATAGTCACACGAATCACCGTTTATCTGAGGGCTCAGCAATTTCTAGTCAGACTTTAGTCAAGGTTTTGGCAGACCTTTGTAATACAAACGTATCGGTTTTCTAAACAGTTGATTTTTCGTTACATACTCCAAAATTGTACCGAAAATATTTCTTGAAGGCTACATTTTAGACTCATATAATATACCTATAATTATTCACAACGTCCGATTACAAATATTTAACTAAATTTTTAACATACTTTTTGGCGATTCGGGCAAGTATAGCAGCATGGCTTGTGTTCAGTGGTTTTTCTAGCGGAACTTTCATAAGCGGCCAACCACCAAGTTTCAATATAAAATTTTGTATGATTTCTTTATTTTCTTCTTTTTCTCTTGCGGAAGTGGTAAAATTTATACATTTATCAAAAGCCGTCTTTAGTTTATAACTGAATGACTTCTTTGGCAATTCGTTCACGTCAAGTTCCTTTACCAGTGGTAACGCCAGACTCCTACTTTCGCGCGCGTGTTTCAAAAATGGGCTTTGTATTCCCGGACCGTCCTTAAACCAGTTACCACAAACAAACTGGTTGAAATCGTTGCACGGATCCGCAGAGACATTCATCCGACTCATACGGTCATTTGCCAAGTCAGCTGCTGTTTGTTTTGCTAAATAGGATGAGTAAATAGTAAATGGTAAATGGTGCTTAAAACTAAATTTGTTGTGACGAAAACTGTAAAATAGAAAAACAAAGTTTCGGCTTTTCTATGGAAGGGTTTTGTAGTGTTATTTGCCCATAGACACAAACTATCGGTTGTTTGTATATACCTATACTTCTGTAAGGACAGTGGGACAAACGGATGAACGGACGTCCACAAACATTGAGCGGCAGCTCGGATGTTCAATTCATGCGTTTGTCAATTCAGTGTCGCTTGCCCTTCAGCCCTATAATCCGTTTATGTAAATTCAAAAGCACTACCTATTTTACTGCCTAAAGCAAACTGACGAGCATACGGTTCAAAAGGATAAATAGCAAGTGCAGACCAGCGCTCTACCGTTGAGCTACTTGACAGCTACCTATCCCTCTCAGCTATCGCTGTAACTATAGCGGCTACACTGGACAGAAGTCAGGCAAAATGCAGCTATCGCCAAAATCGCCACTTTATTAGGGGTAGTTTGGTTTGTGATATAAACATGAAAATGTAGGTATTTAGATGCTTTGCTAACTTTTAATTAAAGTTGGACGAGCACTTAAGGGGGTAATTGCGTTTTTAGGTGTTTTTTTAAACTACCATAACTGCACTTAACCTCAACAAAAACTAGAGCGGTCTTTTTTACATTTTTTTACACCTTCTAGCTTTAAAAAAACTATATTTAAAAGCAGATTATCTTTTGCAATTTTACTGCTGCTATCATTTGAATACACCCCATCAGCGGTTTTTTTGACTAATTTTTGCGCCACAGTTATGAAACTCAAGATCAGCCAACAACTACTAAACTTTTTGCAGTTATGCACTGACATAATATCCCCACCCGTTTTTGCGCGGCCGCCTCAGCGGCCGTGCATACTTGATTCAGTCAATGCACTGAAACCAAAATTGCATGTAAATCATGCTTAGTTTCAGTGCATCGAACTGAAGGCTGCAGTGACATCTGACACACACAGCAGTTGACCGACGTGCATGTGTGTGTGTGCGTGTTTGTTGTGCTGCAATGCGCACGCGCGTGTCTATGTGCTTGGTATAAGGCTCAGCATTGTAAATGTCGAATGATGTCACCGTTTCGTACTTGTCAAAGAAACAAGCACGTTTTGCGAGTAAGGTTAAACTTAATTTGGAGAGATTCCGTTGCGACGTTCTTGCTTTTGCTGAGGATATTCTTCGAATATAAAACGCGGCACTTAATTTTTCTAAAGCCAACACAAACTGTCAACTGTCAGTTAGCTCAGCCAATTCTTATAAGTAACGGCCAAAAAGTCTCCAGCAGAAAAATTTCATATAGCGTCAGTTTTGCTTAATGTTGATGCCTCCATTGGAGATCATAATCAGACGTGATCACTGTGAACAGTGTTCAAATTGGTCACTATATTGCTGAACCGTAAGCAAGAACCCTTTTAATATTCAAAATTTTAGATGTTGCCGAACGAGCTATAGCATAAAGTTTAGAGCAGCTAACCTACATACGCGCTGCGAATCGTGTGCTTGTCAGCGGATGTAGGCTAAAGATCAACCATCACGCTGACACGGAGTTCGTACTATGGGCTCCGTAGTCGAGTCACGTCATGGTTTCCTTGTGCTTTACAGTTCAAAATTTCTTGCTTTCGACGCGCTAATGAACATTCTTCGAAACATTGTCCCGACAGGTTTTGTCAAAGGACTATTTTCTGTATGCAGAAAATGTTAGTAACTTGACAAATAGGCTGCGTAAACGAGAGCGGGCAAGTGATTGTCGCTAAGTACGTACACACACCCACACAAACAGTGTTATTTGCTGACCTACCAGCAGATTAACACTAGAATAGGTGTATTTGTGTGCTCTTGATGCACACTTTTGCACTATAGTATATACGCGGCGGCTGAGGCCGCCGCGTAAAAATAATAACAGCAAACGTAGCAGCGGCATAAACATTACTGCGAAGTGCGACTTCCTTGTGTTCAGGTCAATTTTGGGCGAAACTTTTTTGACGTTAAACTTATGAATATTAGAAAAATTGCGCTTTTCTAAACAATGTTCCATGTTTTCAGGTAAAAATTTCATACCTATAAGACTAGTCTAGAAACTGGCATGTAAAAATCACGGAATGACAAAAACTGGTTCAGGTACCTATGTAGTCTTTATATCAGCTTCACTGCTCGTCGTCAGTCGTGTCAGCGTCAGGTCTAGTGGGCTCGAAAAATTTCGACCTGTCGCCAATTTTACTGCACAACTAGCTACGGTATTCATATTCTGCCAGCACCGCAGTTCATTTGTACAGTAATAGATGCTGGTTAGAATTCAGTAGCATTGATATTGTATACTTGGACCGGTTTAAGAAATATAGGAATCGCCGCGCTATATTTTACCGATACGGTAAAATAATACTAACTGTAATCGTGTCAAAAAAAATATGCGCTCGTCAACAAAAGCGCTTGTTTTGATATAGTTGATAAGTCGTTTCTACGTTGAGAAAATGACATTTTCGTGCAAAAATCACGTAATTTGACTTTTCTCTAAAATTTTCAAAAGCCCATAACACCGACTCTACAAACTATTTTTAGAAAAGGAAAAAACGGGTGGGGATATTTTCCTAAAGATAATGTGGTTAAAGTTTCGAAGCCGTAGTCCGTTTTTAGCTTGAGTTCTGTGGGCGCAAAAATTACACTGAAATGTCAAAAACCACGAAAACGATATTACCCCCTTATCAACTATATCAAAACAAGTAGACTCCTAAAGCCCGGTTCATACTTGTCCTTAAGGACAGAGGGACAGGGACAAGGACAAGTTTTGGTCTGCTGCTGTGAAGAATTTACACAAGCGGTTCGGCTACTTTTTTGCATACGATCAGCAAGTGTCCGCAACATTACTCATGTGAAAAATTGGCTTATTTGGCCAGGCCATTTTCTTGGAATAGCTTAAGGACAAAATGATAGGGACAAGGACAAGGACGAGTATGAACCGGGCTTAAAAGGAGTAAAATTCCTTCGTAGAGAGTTACATTGGTATTTAGAAAAAATGAGATCGTCAAAATTAAAAAAAGGAATGGCAGATGCCGGACTGAGAATCAACCCACTCAAGTACTGTTTGCCAGGCCATGTCACTAACCACTGCGCCACTCCCTTGTAGAGACATCTTGACTTAACTAAGCCACAGTTTGCAACAGTGGCATTTAATTTTTCTAAAATTTCTGGTTCAAAATAAAATCGATGTTGTTTATTGTTAATATACCTATATGCCCTATGTTTCTTCAATTTATATAATGTGTCCCACTGAGAGTCTCTATTATTACATCTTTTGCCGAAAATCAACATTAACCGCTGATTGGCTGTGGCTAAAAGCCAACAACCAATCAGACAATTGCCAGACAAAACAAAGTTTGCATCCAAGGGGGGACACGTGCAGGAAAGTTAAAGTTTCAAAACCAAATGGGTGGCTGCACTAATATCTTGTCAAACGTTTAGTTTTGTATATGAAATTGACGAAATGTAGCTTGTATGGGTTAAAATTTAGTTCATATACTTGGTTCATCGCGTTCATGTCCCCCACGGTTGCAACACGCTTGCTCCTATAAGCTAGCACAGTGGAAAACATACGGCATTTTATACGCACAAAATCTTCTTACACGTATTCCATAGAACGTTCTGATTCCAATAATTCCGCCTTCAGGCGGAATAAAAACGGGTGGGGATATTATGTCAGTGCATAACTGCAAAAAGTTAAGTAGTTGTTGGCTGATCTTGAGTTTCATAACTGTGGCGCAAAAATTAGTCAAAAAAAACCGCTGATGGGGTGTATTCAAATGATAGCAGCAGTAAAATTGCAAAAGATAATCTGCTTTTAAATAGTTTTTTAAAGCTAGAAGGTGTAAAAAAATGTAAAAAAGACCGCTTTAGTTTTTGTTGAGGTTAAGTGCAGTTATGGTAGTTTAAAAAAACACCTAAAAACGCAATTACCCCCTTAAACGAACTAAAATATAAATCTTACGCAAAAACTACTGAATAAAAATAGTAATGAAGTATAGTTTAATAGGCTACTTTGATACATCCAAAGGACTCAGAACAGATTTAAGTAACGGCGGACTGCACCAAATCGGATTAACTGACGATTAGCTTAAACCGATTTAGCTCAGGCTTAAATTCCTTAAATCGGTTTAAGTCCACTGCACCAATGAAGATTAGCACAGTTGGCGCTTAAGATTTAGTTGAAAACTGAGGTTTAGCTGCAATTTAGCTCGGATTTAACTAAATCGATTTAACTGAAGTTAGCTCCATCTCAGACTTAAGTTAATCCGATTTGGTGCAGTCCACTGTAAAACATTCAATCAACAAAATTGCCAACTCTTTATCACTTACATTTTACGACCTAGGAAATAGCAAAAGAATACAGCTATAGAAACATAAGCTAAAAATGCTACAAATACTAGTAAGTTGATTTACCAGTCAGCACTATTAGCATACAGAAAGTTAGAGATACCATAATTGAAAACGACCTGAACTGTAATTTAGTACGCTTCAATTATGCCACGAATGCTTAATAAAAATTCCGTGTGAAATTTTTTGATAACATTTTTGAAAATGTAATTTGCGGCAAGATGAATGTTCACTTTTTCTACATTCGCAGTTTAACCACACGTGACTACTGGCTAGGGTCGTTTCAGTGAATTGTTTCAATCATTTTACTACCGTTTTCATCGCATGGCTGCCTGCTTAAAACCAGGCCAGTAACTCAGTAAGTCACCGTGGCAGGAGTCTGCCGGGTAAAGCCCGGTTCATACTCGTCCTTGTCCCTATGGTTTTGTCCTTAAGCAATTCCAAGAGAACTATCTGTCTAAATAAGCCAACTTTTTGCATGCAGATGGCTGAGGTTATTTCCAGACCGTATACAAAAAATTAGCCGAAACGCTAATTCTTCACAGGAGCTGACCGAAGTTTGTCCTTGTCCCTGTCCCTTTGTCATTAAGGACAAGTATGAACCGTGCTTTACTGGGTCACGGTTTAGAAAGCTGGCTTCATCTCTGTATTAAATAGATCCTTTAATCAAATCCCAAGTGGTTCGACTGCCGATTTTACTGCCAGTGTGTGTAAATAGGCGATTTGCTATGCAGACGAGGACAGTCCATGAGTCCAGTCGTTTCTAGTTAATGCAGTTTTACAGCCTCAAGCGTAGGCGTCTGGCGGCGTAAGGGTAGCACGTACTGTACAAACAAATGTCTACAAAGATGAGGGTTAAAATGCAGCTGGCCGGTACTGTTCAACGCATCCACAGCGCTCCCAAGCTGGCCAATGGGAAAGGTGTCATATTCTTCCCATGATGTGTACTCTTTGTTCTACACAGACGAAATTCAAGTTAGACACCTTTTGCCCAACAAAGTTTATCCGAGCAAAACTGAAGTTTGTGCGAAATAACGAGCGCTTACTCATATTAACGGATCCTCACAATATAGCTAAGCATCAAGTAACTGGCTAATCGCTAATTACTTTTGCTGATAATTTATTAATGAAACAGTAACAGAACATATTATTTTCTCACCATTGTTTCAGTATATACACGAATAAACCAGATAGTAGTGGGTTTGTTTATTGACTACCACATCGTGTGAGGTATACAAACGCAACACATAATACAATATGTACAAACAAGAGATCTATGTGACACAAACAGTACATAATAGTGTCTCATTCTTATGAAAAATCTTGCGTTGCCTCTTCAGCCTGTCTTATAACGCAGGCAGATGCGCTTTTTACAAACTTAAATATCAAGGCATCATCGATTATGTACTAAAGTGTTACGCAAAGAATCTACACGCGCCGATTGGCCGTACACATTATTGTTTAAAAATCCAAAGAGGCACGTCAAAAACGACGAGTGCATCTGTCTGCATAACACAGGACGGCTTGAGAGCGTCTCATTTTTCTTCTATAAGAAGGAGACACTATTAGGTGCTTTTCTTGATACTGAATCAGTAATTTATTTATAAATATCCCATCTACAGTACATTGCAAAAAAAAGTTTCCAATTCGTTACTGGTAACGAACATTCGTTACCATAAAAAGACGAAGCTTCGTCCAAAAGGACCAAGGTTTGTCCTAAAAGACGAAGCTCGGTCCAAAAAGACGAACGTTTGTCCAAAAAGACAAAGCTTCGTTACCAAAAAAAGACGAAGCTTCGTCCAAAAGGACCAAGGTTTGTCCTAAAAGACGAAGCTTGGTTCAAAAAGACGAACGTTTGTCCAAAAAGACAAAGATTCGTTACCAAAAAAAGACGAAGGTTTGTCCAAAAGGACCAAGTTTTGTCCTAAAAGACGAAGCTTGGTCCAAAAAGACGAACGTTTGTCCAAAAAGACAAAGCTTCGTTACCAAAAAAAGACGAAGGTTTGTCCAAAAGGACCAAGTTTTGTCTTAAAGGACGAAGCTTGGTTCAAAAAGACGAACGTTTGTCCAAAAAGACAAAGATTCGTTACCAAAAAAAGACGATGGTTTGTCCAAAAGGACCAAGTTTTGTCCTAAAAGACGAAGCTTGGTCCAAAAAGACGAACGTTTGTCCAAAAAGACAAAGATTCGTTACCAAAAAAAGACGAAGGTTTGTCCAAAAGGACCAAGTTTTGTCTTAAAAGACGAGCTTTCAACTACCGTTTTGGTAACAAACCTTCGTTATCAAAACGGACGAAGGTTGGTTCACAAAGACCAAGGTTTGTCTTAAAAGACGAACTTTCGGTACCGTTCTGGTAACGAACGTTCGTTTCCCAAAAAGACGAAGGTTTGTCCAAAAAAACCATGCTTTGGTCCAAAAAGACGAATGTATGTCCAAAAAGGCAAAGCCTGGTCCACAAACACCGAGGTTTGTCTTAAAAGACAAAGCTTGGTCCAAAAAGACGAATGTTCGCTACCAAACAAAAGGACGAATCTTGATGCAAAAAGATCAAGGTTTGTCTTAAAATACGAACTTTCTGTACCGTTCTGGTAACAAACGTTCGTTACCAAAAAAAGACGAAGGTTTGTCCAAAAAGACCAAGGTTTATCTGAAGAGACGAAGCTTGGTTCAAAAAGCCGAAGGTTTGTGCATAAAGACAAAGCTTCGTTACCGAATAAAGGACGACTCCTGTCCAAAGAAATCAAAGTTTGTCCGAAAAACGAAGGTACATATGTCCCCAAAGACTAAGGTTTGTCTTAAAAGACAACGCTTGGTCCAAAAAGGCGAAGGGTTGTCTAAAAGGACAAAGCTTGGTCCAAAAAGACAAAGGTTTGTCCAAAAAGATCAACGTTTGTCTTAAAAGACGAAGCTTGGTCCAAAAAGATAAAGGTTTGTGCATACGTATTTATGTGTGCATATGTATTTACGGACTCGCTGAAGTTTTTAATCCTGACAAAGTTTAGAATAACAGCAACATAATTTGTTTTAAAACGGAAGCTTTTAAAATGATTGGGGAAAATACTGATATAGTTTCTTTTTGGATACTTATTGAATTAACATTTTTTATAACAACATAATCCACTTGAAAACTGAAACTTCTGTAGTGATTTTTTTAATACTAATTAATACTGACAAATATACAGTTATAAATTATACTAAAATTAATTTAAACACATAGATCTCCTTACAATTACATACAAATCTAAAATCTAAGCGCACATTTTAACAAATGCCTTTACTTAAAATATAGCAGAAAGGTTTCTTAACGAGCTTCTGCGGTACATTCTCATCCATTAACGTCTTTTTTTAATAAAACCCGCATATTATAATATCTAGAGTTGTACCAATTTCCTGTTAAAATGCGCGTTATTTGCCCAACTTTATGGATAGCTTGGGTCTTGATCCCCCTTTATTCAATATGACACACTGTTCTTGTTTCTTCATTTTGTCCATTTCCTTTCTTAAATTTACCCGTTCTTCTTCTAATTTTCTTTTCTCTTCCAACATCTGTAATCTTTCTTCATCCTAAAAATATAAAAAACTTCAGCAACGCATACATACATACATACATACACACTTACTGGATTCTGAACTGATAATCGGTTACCACTATGAAAAAATTGCGATCGGCCAAAAGAAGTCAAATTTGCGTACATAAAAAAACGAACAAGTTTAAATTTTTCTTAATATCGGCCGTTAACAATCTATACGCAGAGTCCCTAGTGCTGATGTTATCTAGCTCGAACTTGCTACCACCTCCTAAACGATGGGTCAAGACCATACATGGGCGGGGGGAGATTGCCCCCCTCAGCTCGGCTTTCAACCTTCCTAAATGGGCCAGAATTTAAAAAAAATTGCGTAGAACCCTCCGACCCCTGATCTACGGCCCCGTCCCCCCTTCCGGATTTCCTCAGCTGCACATGTGTGGTCAAGTCCAGTTCGTACACAAAAGAAGATAAAACATAATACAAGCTTGCCATAAAATATTCTTGACCCTATTTCAATGTTCTCAAGACAAATACGAACCTGACTTCATAAACAAAAAACATCGTCAAAAATTCGTATTAAACAGAGCTCATGCTTTATTTCATCTGCTTCTAAGCTTACCAATTTTCTCTGCGATTCTTCTAATTTTGCAATTTTTTCCTGCAAATTTTGTTCTGCTTCTTCTCGTTTACGTTTCTCGTCTTTCTAAAAAATACAGCGGAAATTAGAGTATCCTGTTCAACAAATTTACAGCGTCAGCAGCAGAAAACTAGATAAAAAGCTGCTGTGAAAGTTATCATACAAACCGCATGCTAAAGAGCGTTTAAGGGGGCGCTCCGGGAATTGGGAGAAGCGGCAAAACTCAGTAAAATGGTGATAAAAGCAAAAAATAATACTGTATAAGTTAAGTTGAAATAAAATAGTGGCAAAATTTCAGAGCAAGTGATTAATGTCGAAACTTGTCAAAATTGCCCAACCGTTTTTTTGCAAAACAACACACACGGTTTTGAATAACTGGCCACTGCCTGAAATCGAAAATCGAACGTATATATATATTCTAGGGTTATATGTTATAAGTTATATGTAAATAAACGTGACTGCTTTCGCGACACTATCTATATATCCCCCAAGCCCAAAATTTTGGTGAAAGTCGATCTTGAATCCAAACTAGTGCCATACCGAAAACAAAGTTGGAACATTAAAAACGTTTCTAAAAAATTTCAATGTTGTCAGTATTTTAACTTAAAATAAATTACGCCAGAATAAAAGTCTAGCAGTTCCGCAAACCAGTGTTTTAAGTGACACGCGCATAGTATACACTTACCTACCTACACGCGGCGAAATACAACCTACATGATGGTCTCCGTATATGAAAAGTTCAATGAATAGCTTCACAATAAAGCAGGAAAGTTGCCATTGGAGGCCGCAAACAAGGCGACAAAATAATGCAAGGGGTAACCTTTCGTTGCCCAATTTCCGCAGATAAACAACAATAGTATTGTAATTTTCACAGTTTCCCATCTTAAACAGAACGACGTCTGGCTTCCTAACACTTCCTGCCCTCTCTCTGTCTCTGTGTGTCTGTCAGTTAGCTTGAGACACAACGTACACAAAGTTTCTACAGGAAGCTGAACTAAAATATGGCAAATATAAATTAGTACAAAATATGATTCACTACTACGTTTGTTTCTGTCAAGTTTTTCAGCGAACAAAAATGCTTCTCCTTCCAAAAAACAATTATCTAATAAATAAAGATGACATAATTAAGCTCAATCTGAAACCCAAAATCAAAACTAATTCCCAATAGATATATTATACGAGTACTAAAGAGTATATACGGCATAAACCAGTACCAGTAAACAATTCCTACTTATTTTTTATTTTTTTAAAATTTTCAATATACGTTTGTTAAATCATTTTTCCAAATCAAGAAACTTTTGCGTCTGAAAACGACCCCGCAATTTTAACAAGAAAAAGTAAATTAAAAACACAATGAATTATTACAATTCAAGTCATTAAACCCGTGTGTAAAAACATATTACGGTACAATTTAGAAAATTATTTTTCCCAGCTTGGCACAAAATAAAAGTACTCTCGCAGGATTATCAATCAATTTCAAAAGCACAAAGCACAAACTTCTCTCTGTTCAATGGCTTTGACTTCTTCTCGGAATTTCATCTCCAGCTCCGTCCGAATTTCCCGGTCGATATCCACCCTAGCGGCTGCCACGCGGCGCTGAATTTCAGACTCGACCTCGGCGGCTCGTTTCTTCACCTCCTCCTCGACTCTATAGGTTATCATGTGCTCCAAGCGTCGAGACGTGTCTTCGCCAAGAATTTGTGTCTCCAGCTCTCGCTGTTGCCTAAACATGTATATAAACCATTTAAATAAAAGTGTTGAAATCGGGGTTTTTTCGATATGAAAAGTTTATAACATTTGGCCTCAGGGCCCAAAACTTTTTCAGGCCAATTGACAAAAAGCTTAGGCCAAATGCGCAACATTTCAGTTCTACGTAATTTTTGTAACTCAAAGTAGAGAAAAACTAGAACTGGATATCAGCAAAAGCGAAGCAGTTATGACTTATACTACAGTATAATATACATTATATAT
>JASANF010002673.1:0-11710 GCA_030248245.1 Trissonchulus sp. WLG1_4 | reverse complement strand
CATATGTACTCTTGGTAAAACCAAACATTTAGCAATATTTTATCAATCATCACGAGTAAACGACCTTAAACGAATTGCACTAAAAATTGCAGCCTGACGTTTAGTTTTTCAGGTTCGCGGGGGTCGGGGAAAAATTTATTTACCCGCGCAGCCTGAAGTGAGTTGGGGTACCCGTGGTTTGATCGACGGCTCAAATTTTCCGAACCCAACCGACGAGTGACGACCCGCTCCCACCTCTGGTCGGGCTTTCCTTTTTTACGCGGCGGCCTCAGCCGCCGCGTATATACTATAGTGCAAACGTGTGCGCCAAGAGCACACAAATGCACCTATTCTAGTGTTAAACTGCTGCTAGGTCAGCAATAACACTCTTTATATCATACCTGTCTTGAAATAACAGTGCAATAACTAACGTAAATAACGAAGTGCACGCTGCTAGATTCACAGCGTGCCGTATAAGTTAGTTATAGCACTGCTGTAGGCGTGCATCTTAGTTATTGCACTGTTATTTCAAAACAGTTATAACATAAGTACATTATAATACTTTGTAGCGTGCACTCAGCAATCATTTGCACTGGTACGTGAAGCCCGCGTGCATAAACTCGTGCGCTGCGCGCACTCGTTTATGCACTTGGAGCTTCACGTAACAGTGCGTATAAATTACTGAGTGCACTCTGCATCGTGCTATAACCTACACTTGTGTGAGCGTGTGTGTCTAGATCGTGTGTGTACGTATGATTAACTGCCTGCTCAGTACTCTCATTGGTGAGGTCTGATATGGCCCAACTCTGAATTGGCCCAACGCATACCATTGGCTGTTTGTTTTGGCGGCTGTCACTTTAAACTCATACAGCGTGACTTCTGTCCCCCAATTGATGTGCATTTACAATCACGCCGCACACGAAGTTTATAATGTTAATGTAAAATGAATTTTGTGACTAGAGTTGGTGACTGGTCAGGACCGTAAATTAATGTGTGAATTAAAAAAATTGAAAAATTTAACATAGAGAGCGAATATGTGAAAATAAGCATATGTGAAAATGAGCAAAAATTTGAGAACTTTTATTTTCGACGTATGTACTTAATATTCACTTTAAAACTTTAAAACTTTGAAAAAATTAATAGTCAAAATATTTTTAGTCACAAGTTTTAATATTAATAAATAGCTGCACTGAAAAGCTGCTTTTTACTTTTTCTCCTGTCTTACTTAACCTACTAAAATACAGTAATAATTTTTTCTAATACTAGTCCTACTGTGGTCCTATTGCAAGTAGATATAAGTGCGGCAATAGTTGAGATCAAAAGGGAAACGAATTCAATACGTGTCAAGGCGGAGCATATTTAACAGCTGACCTGTACGTGCGCACGGAATGGTTGTGCACGTATACGCTAGACAGCCAATAACAAGCGTTGGGCCAATTCAAAGTTGGGCCACTTTAGACTACAGCCTCTCATTTACGTCTGTTCAGTGCTAACAACTTTTGCTTGCATAAAACAGTTTATAACGAAACCTGTCGCAGCTATGTTTCGTGGAATGTTCATTAGTGCGTCTGAAGTAAGAAATTTTCAACTAGTCCAGAGGACATGGCAACGTTGCCCAGTGGCGGTTACGGAGTCCAGTCCATCTATGGAGTATGGACGCCGTTCGCTACAAAACATCAGCTGAGCCGGCCTAGCGTACATCAGCTGACTAGCACACGATGAGCGTGTGAGTTGTTTAGCTGCTGTAAAATGTTAGATGTAACTCGTAGAAAAAGGCTATTATGTACGATTTTGCAATACAATGATCAATTTCGAACTTAAACGTTTCACGTTGCATCTATTATGTACATAATCTATTATGTAGTTAATCAAAATTTAAGCAAAACTGACCCTCCATAAATTTTTTCTTATGGAGACATTTTTGGTTATTACTGGATACACTGTTGGCTAAAGTTTAACACTGATAGTACTTGGCAAGTTTTTTAGATATGGTCGCTTCGAAAATTTTTAAGTGCCGCGTTTTATATTCGAAGAATATCCTTAGCACTGCAAGCAACTCGCAACGCAGTCTATCTAAAAAGTTTAACCTTACTCGCAAAACGTGCTTGTTATTTGTTAGTGTTCGGAAGTCGGGCAGCAAAAATGTTTGTCCAAAACACTGCACCCCTCACGTGACAGACGTCAGCGGCTAAACTTACCCTTACCTTACCCTAAACTTACAACTGCAACTAAGAAAGGGATCAAAGTAAGTCATCCCATATTCCTTCAATAAATAATACGATTCTCTGTAAATAAATACCCACACTCGTAGCATGGAGGAGGATAGGTTTCTGGAAGAGCTGCAATATGTGCGAGTTTTTTGCAAAATATTTGCCTTCGCTTTAATATTATGTTCTCAATTTTTAAAAATAAAACTAAGTAGGGTACGTACGTTTGTAAGCTACAAACGTTACCTGCAAATTAAGCACTCCAGTTAACAAATCTCACATTTTATTAAGAAAAAACATTTTTATATTAAATGATATATTTGTACGGAATAGTGAAATTACAACACAGGAAATGAGACAATAAAACACAAAAAAGGGAAATAAATAACAAAACACAACGTAATTCATCAATGCATTAGACCTCTGAATTTACAAATACAATTATTATTAAATTAAATTTTCTATATTACCAGCCGAACGTAAAAAATAGCGAAAAATATGACTCCCTAAAAAATATGCTAGAAAATATAAAAATACGATCCGACCAAAATCCAAGTAGCTCCATCAGTTTTTTCGTGTTAAAAATAGCACTGCTTCACACGTTTTCACTGCTCAGCACCTTACTATGGGGCTTTCTAACCGATTTATAGTTTAGAAAAATACGCAATCTTTTTTTAACTACATACAGTCAAAAATTAAAATACGCCGCATTTACGGAATAACGATTAACAAACGGAAATGCACAGGGTCAGGAATATAGTTCACCCGCTAACGTTTGGAACGGCTAAAGAATCATTTGAATGATTGTTTGATGAATCCGGTGTTTATTATCTAAACAGGTCGAAAACTTCTGAATTACGAAAAGCGCTGAACGTTATTGTATTTTTGCAAACACGAACACTGGGAAAATTTTTTGAACGTTTTTACCAAAATAAACTAACAATACAATTAAAATCAAAACAATGACATGGCTAATTTGGCGAGATTATCACATCACATACACAGTTTACAATAAAGTAGCTATCCAAAAGTAGCTGATCACAGTCAACAAAAAGTAAGCAAGTTACTGGTTAAAACCCGGTTCCTACCTATTTTCGAAGACACACGAACTGAACAAACTTTTATCCACTGCGGTGCAAAAGTGACACGCGGTTTCCCATGCGGACTGGTAAGATCAAAAGTACATAATGAGCAGAATTTAACCAACGGTCGACTTGGCAGCACGGTAGGTGCATAAACAGACTCCAGCGAGCGATTATTTAGCTACTCTACTTAGTTCCGCCCACAGCTTCAACGATATTAAAAATTTCATCATACCATTAATTAGTAATAAAAGTGGTGACCTATGAGTGAGGCTCAATGCATTTGTGATAGCAAAAGTCAAAACAACATTTTCTCCAATCTTAAAGATGTTCCAATGCTCCTGCACGTGAAAGTAAAGTAACTCGATTGCGGGCTGGAACGATCTGATTGGCTGATGGCAAACAACTGCTACCCGACCTGGGCCCAATTGTATAAAGAAATTCCACGCCAGTTCATTTCAGTGGAGTTTTGTTTATAAAATCATCTTTGAAAGTCACACTTTTCTCGACCAAGTCACACCATTTCAATATTAATTTATCAAATTCAAACAATTTCAACGGCCGTTGAAATCTTTATACAATTGGACCCTGTTTCGGTCTGTTGACCACTTGACCAGATCAACTTACCTACAAACCTGATCTGTTAGGGGTCAGTCTTTTGTCCGTCTTAGCCGGTAAAGCATACGGCATCTAACGCGCTGCCAAGTTGGTCAATGGGTCATAATCTTGCTACTATTTACTCTTGAGTTTCGCTATTACGACCCAGATTTCGGTCGTTCACCACGTAAACACTCAAGAGAAACTGCAAGAGACAATCACAAGGACGACTGACAGACAAGTATGAGCCGGATTTTACACTCAGCTAAATTAGGCTTAAATGCGAAAAACCCTTCATAATTTATCACGTTTATTAACTCAATTCCCTATTAATTCAATGTCTCTAGGATTCAATGCGGTCATCATTGCACAGGGTATATCGGTCCACTTCGGCCAACTCCTGACAACTAATCTGCTCCTCTTGTTTCGGGGGTTCTTTGGTCGTTTCCTCGCTGTGTCTTGGTTGGGAGGTGGGGGGTGATATTTGAACGACACTCTTGCTACGAGCCAGACGGCCAGTACCTCGGGGGGCGGGGGGCGGTACTTCGGGCTTGGCAGACTCGGCTATGCGAGCCAGTAGTTCTGAGGATTCGGGAACGTGCTGAAATAGAGGGAAATTAAGAAGAGGATTAACTAATACAATGAGCACAATACAAAAAAACATATTGTTAGTTCATTTTCGATATAATTTTGACGTGTATGACCCTAAAAATCTGAAAAAGCACACATATTAACCAAAATGTCACCTCTATACGAAAATGTCTTATCCCGAGTAAATTAATTATTCAAAACTAATAATTTAATAATTATCCTTCTTTTAATTTTCGAAGTGTGCTGTAAACAGTTTAAAGCTTAATTGCGAATCTAAAATATCTACCTATGACTGTTGTTGATAACTTAACGCATGCCCTTTACTACTAAGAAGTCCATCTGAAGTTATCAATTAAATATAATTATACCTGCAAAATATCAGAAAATGTGAATCCCTTAATGGTTGTATGACTTTGTTGTAAAATATCCGAAAACTCGATTAAGCTCAGTCGTGGAGAGCCAGGTAGACTTTTGGCTTTTCGAGATTTTTGCATTCTAAAATTACACAAAAAAATGTCCACTAATAAAATGGGAAATGGGTATAAGAAAAGCTGTACAGCTAACGCAATAAAATAATAAAGACCGAAACTGAAATAAATTCTTTAACACTTACAAAATCTCTTTTAAAAAAGTAAGCCAATCGTAGCGGTTATTAAAACGGAGCTGATGCCTGATGCTAAACCTATAAGCAATGCAGAGGGTTGAAAGAAACCCAGATAATGAAAAACAAGTGTTTGACATCTACTGTTAATTAAACACACCTTTTCAACATTTCGGCATGCTTCTGTAGCTCTTCATAAGTGTAGATATATTCCTGTGCCCAGCCAAGCAACACAATGCTGTTGAGTATTTTCAGCGTGACCAGAACAAAATAAGCTAACAATACCTGAAATAACAAAACCTATGGAAACGACGACAACTGTGTAAAAGATGATAGTAACGCAAAATTATGTTGTATTTATATGCATCAACACCAGCATCAGGAATATGGTTTGGTTTGATATGCTAAAACTGTTTACTATGTATTTTTGTGTGTAGAAATTAAAACACAATGAAATGGGTCAGGTAAATATAATTTCCAAAAAGGAAAATCAGTTTGACATTGCTAATAAAGATAATAGTATCGCACCATTCATTAGCATACTTGAATCAGCTGAATCAGAATTATCATGTATATATTTCTGCCTAGGATAGTTTGTATCCTACATAGAAAACGTCAGAAACAGGAGAATATCTATCCATTGCCTACAGCCCTCCTCCGCTAATAACTTAATTGAACGGAACTAAAACCCTATGTTAATTTTACGTAAATTATAACCAAATAATAACTTAATCAATGGAAGCCCGTACAAGAATCAAGGCTTTGGCTGAGTTGAGTTTCATGGACTGCGGAATGACTCGAATGAGCAGGACGGCGACTGGGATGGGAGTGAAGCCCATGCGGCGGGACACCTGGTCCGAGTGGTCCGAAAAGGCGCCCGAGCGACGACTCTTCGCCACGTCGTACGCGATGGTGATGGTGAAATCTTTGTAGACCTAAAACCATCAAAAAGTCCAGATCCATGTTAGTGTCATAATTTCAGACAGCCATCTGCAGCAAACGTATTACAAAATTAGTGTGTAAATAGGGTAAAGTAGTTTGAAAAGATCTCCTTTTCATTGCTGAGACTTGACAACTATTATATATTGCATTTTGCAAAAGAAACTTTTCTCTCGTTTCCTTCCCATGTACCAAATTCTTTTTTCTAATCTGAGACGAGGGTACGTAACGTACTCAGCATACACATTACACATAACGGGGTTAAAATTTTGGGGACCGTCTATTCCTGATCGACGAAAAATACCCTAAAATTTGCAAAAATTTTGCAAAAATGCCATTTTACTACATGATGCCTAAATTTTCAGGACCCACCCCCCCCGACTCCATGACTTTGGGAAAGCAGGTCCCCCCATCCCCACCCTCAATGCCCCCAAGTGCCACACACAAATGGTCTCAAGAGCAAGGTTAACATACAGCAAAGGGAATTTCGTTGAATTTCGTAATGAACGCATGTTTTATCCAGTCTACAAAAAATTCACCAATCAGAACCAGCGCCAGATCGGGCAGCATTTCCCAGAAATGCTCAATTTTCCAGCTAAAACACCAGTAAAGTTGTTAGGATTAAAATAGCTAAAACAAATAAGTTCAAAAATACAAATTTTAATCACTACAATAAAACTTTTTATCAGCAACGACGCTATCTAAAGAACATACTTAAAATGAAAAATGAAAGACTCTACATTAAAATAGTATTCTAAAGCCCGGTTCATACTCGTCCTTGTCCTTGTCCCTATCGTTTTGTCCTTAAGCGATTCCAAGAAAACTACACGGCTAATTGAGTTGATGTTTCCCTTGAGGCAAGTCTGGGTCGCATCCAGATCGTATGCAAAAAATTAGCCCAACGGCTTTGGTAAATTCGTCACTGCAGCTGATCGAAATTTGTGCTTGTTCCTGTCCTTACGTCCTTAAGAAGTATGAACCGGGCTTAAAGTTAACCAAAAAATAAAAATCTTGTTTGATAAATTTTTGGTGCATTCAAGTTTAACACTAGATTAACATACCAAACAAAGACAAGTATAAACTTATTCGAAATAAAACGAAATAAAATAATTGAGCAAATCTTTAAGTAAATATATATTAGTTATTAAAACCCAATTCTATTTACTATCCTATTTATGAAATGCTACCAAACGTCACTAACCTAAATTCTCCCATATTTCGCACAACCACAATGCACAGCAGAATGCAATAATGGAAGCGTTCGCGTACGTCTGAGCAGGACATTTGGAATAGATTATTCTTTGCAAATTTCTTGAACACCGAGCCTTTCAGTTCCACAAAATTATTGGACATCATGATAGTCAAGAGGGCTTTGTTTTGACTGTTGAAGGCCACATTTAGCGTGGTGGCCTGGAACAAAACCAGCATCGCATGAACCACCACGTAGACCACTGCGATTAGCAAATGAGTCACCGTTCCCAAATGTTCCCGTTTGCGACCCCGCTTTTCTGCCGCTGTCCAGAACAAAGCATCCAGTATATCCTGGCCAAAGGATGAAAATAATTTATCTAAAAAACAACGAATTGAATAGCACGAATTAATATCATAATAAACACACACACACACACACACACACACACACACACACACACACACACACACACAGAGGAACGAGGGTGAAGGTACAGTAATTTTGGGTACACTCCGCCGCTTGGTGGAGAGCGTGAGCCTCCTCTTTTCCTGAGCCGACGAATATTTAACCCTTCTCCCCTTATTGACACATATTTCTATGGCCCAACTAAGCCAATATTTTTGGCCAAAAATTAGGTAAACATTGCTTAAATTTTATCAATGTTTATTTTTTAAGTGTCAAGTTTTACAGGATGCTCATAAAAAAGCCGTTGCATTATTAACCAAACAAATTTTATAAGTTTCTAACCCGTTTAATCTATTTTAGGAATTATGCCGCGACTCTCCCCTCCTTTTAAACCTCTAGCGAAACACCCATTCCTCCTGGCACCAAATTTGGCAGAGTCTTCTGATGAATGGGTACCACTAAGTAGACCGAACTATGTGTATTCATAGCGGTGCATCCACTTAATATATGTAAACATGTATACATATATTTCACGCTATGAATACACGTTCTCGTGCATCCTCAGTGAGGATGCTTACATATATTCAGCTTCGAATATATGCGTATATTACTTAGTGCTAATGGGGTCAGCTGTTGGTGTGAAGGTCAGCTGAGCTCTCTACGTAGCCGTATTACTATTACTACTAGTAATAGGGCATGAAAAAGGCATTGCCCACCTGCAGGTCACTCTAGGTCAGTTTAAAAGTCAGCTGCGGTCAACAAAGTAGCTAGCTATTTGAATTTAAAAGTTAGCTACCTTCATTTTTCGAAAACTAGCCAAATTTGAAATTGAAAGGCAGGAAATAATTAATTTAAGCAAAATTTTAGAAAACTTGGAAACATCGTAAATAACCAACCATCAAAAATTCACTGATCCAGGGGGTGCTTCAAACTATGTAATGGTTGCATTCATTTATATGCACTAGAAACGCTATTTCACATATGTATGTAACTGACACATTTAAAAATCACCCCCGCTATTCAAAGAGGGTAGCGCATACTCAAATTCAAAGGACCCCCTGAATACTGAGAATCTACAATTCCAACGGTCACGACAACTGTGGATTTTACCACAGCAGTTGCTGCAGCGTCCCCAAACCGCCGAAAGCTCATTTCAACCCAACGGTTAGCTGGAGAGCGGTGGTCTCTTCCGCTACGCTATACCTACATCGCTACTGCATTTTGTTGTTCTATCGAACCTATTCTACTTAACAACCGAATTTCATATTCTCCCTTCGTACATCTACTGCCAATCTTAATTCTACGATTCCACTGATCCATGCTGTTCACTATCGTCACATCACGAACGCAAATCAACGAAAATGGGTAAGTCTGAAACCGTTTGTGGAATAAAATTTTATTGTACAGGGTTATTAAGTTTACAACGATAAAAGTATGCATAAAAAATAAACATTTACTCTTAATTTTTTTAAATGTCAAACTCAAATTTTACTAGTCTCAAAAATTTTTCAGAACAAAATTTTATACTCGTGCTCAAGTTATGTGCCAAAAACTCACAAGATAATAACATTAAAAATACCGTCTTTTTTCTTTCATTTTACATTTCAACTCTTCAAATTTTGCTAGCTTTCAAAGATTCTCAAAATTTCTCAAATGAAAGTTCTTATTTTCAAGTTAAGTGATAAAATTCACAAGACAACTTGAAGTAAAAAATACAAAACTCACGAAACAATGTGAAGTTAAAAAATAAGTAAAAAAGTGCTAATACTGTTATGCGCAAATACCCTTACTGCGTACCTGTCTCACACTAAAGCATGCTCCCACCACAATATTTAAAAATCTCAAACAAACATGCAAAAAGCATACTTTTTTATTTTTTTTCTAACTCTGAACTACCAGAAAATAAAGCTCTACATTGTACAAAAACTACAGGTGTTAAGAGCAAAAGTCTTTACCAGTACACTAAAATGGTTAATCACATCCTCCTCCACCCGAAAAGTTTACTCAGGCATTAGGGGGTCACCCCCCTCCCCAGAACGTAAAACCCTTGCTCGTAACACTACGTTAAAAAAGTGCAAAACAGAAAAAGTTACACGGCACTCGCATTCGCACGCCCTCTCCCTCTTTGATTGTCCCGGCCCGATCTGAAATCAATGCAAAGAGCGTCTTCGTAAGATTTCAGTCGTGTAGTTACATGGTAAGGGTTTCCTTTCCACATATGCTATCCTAAATCAAAAAGTCATAATTTTTTCCAAAAACCCAAAATTATTTTTGCAAGCATTTTAACCTATCAAAAATTACAAAATTCTATGCTAAATTATTGACTCGTTAGTAAGGACAAAATGTTACCATCAAAATTCAGCAATGATACAACTTAAAATTTTTGCAAGTTTTTAAACCGTAAGTTATCAAAAAAATTGAGACGTTAATATTAAAATCTACACAAGTTTTAAACCCTAAGTCATCATCAAAATTGCAACGTAAGCTCAACTTACCGTCTAAGCTCCCAAGAATCAAAGTTTTGGCGGTTGTAATTATTGACCCTTCGCTTTATCCAAACGAAGCATGCCACACAGCATGAAACGGCAACCAAAACCACGAGACAACCAACAGTCGGACCCACCCAGGCCACCACCAGTCGACTTGAGCTGAAAAAAAGCAAATTTAAATTAAAATGTGAGCAGTAGTCTTGAATTTATTTCTAAAAATGTTTCTTAAACAATTACTTTTATGTTGTAACCAGTTGCGTTATAATTAGTTTTGTAAACGATAAAATGTTCGCGGTGCAGAAAACTATTATTATTATTATTATTATTAACTAATTAGTAAATAGCGCTAGTAATCAAAGCTAGAATGTTTTCTTACCACCAGAATTTCGGACCACAGCCCGACACGGTAGTCTTGCACAGTGTCTCTTGGCTAAGACACTCACAAAACTTTGGATCACTTTTCACGGTTATTGAGCTGAGGAGGGGGGCGTACAGGTTGAAATCAGCAACACATAGGTTGCTTTTTATGACTATCAACTCTTCCGCCGCAGGGCATTTCAGGGGAAAACTTAGCCCACGGCAGACTAGGGCAGAACCACTGCATATACACCGTAATTCGACTTCTGTGCACGCCTAAACAATTAGAACCTTATGTTTGTTTTTTTTTTCTATTTTCATGCGCTGAATGCCCCATTTGCAAGGAAACCTTTGCCTCCAGCAAGAGCCTCAAGCAGCACGTAAAACGCCTACATAACGCCGCACCACCGTCCTTCAAGTGCCCAAAATGCCGGTTCTCGTCGCAGTATAACTACGCACTGAAACGACACGTGGCGACATTTCACGGTACCTCCGATATGCCAAACTCAGGTCAGTTAGTTCTACCTGAGGCAACTGAACCAGGTACCAGCTCAAACTCCTCGTCTGGACCCACAGACACTAACTCCAATGAGGAGCGACAAGCTTCAAACTTTTTTGCGGACAGTCACAGTGATAAAACTTTTTACGACGTGCTTCACGACAAATGGAGACACAATCGAAAATTTGATGCATCAGAGCGTGAACTTCGTGTTCAAATGTCTAACGAAGGAGTAGAACTGTCAAAAAAGGGTTATTTGCTCGAAGTGATGCGGACAATTTTTGCAGATGTGACTTCATCTACCTTGAGTGATCAAAACAGTTATGTACAAGCATGTGTGTTATCTGACACTTTGTCGTTTCCCATAAATACCGCTTTGATGCCTGCTAAAGACTTTACTTCTAACACAATTTTGCAAAAAGTAGAAGATCTAATGGGGTCAAATGAACAATTTGGCGCCACGCAACCTATTTCTTATAAGCATAAGGGTTATTGACATTCCGCACGGTTCTGGTGTCTTAAGCCTGGTCATGTTTCCAATATTTAGGAATTTATGCGTCGAAAAAGATCCCTTTTTGGATCCAAAAAATTCTGGTAATGCTTGTTTTTATCTATGTGTGGCAGCTGGAATTTTGAAAAGTTACAACACTGGTCCTTTATCAAAACGTTCATGGTGGTCTCGGCCGGATAAAAGTTGTTTTTTGAAGCAACGGGCCCTCGATTTTTGTCCCTGAAATCAAAGCTTGATTTTCGAATACCGGCGGGACCCGAT
>JASANF010002671.1:0-12803 GCA_030248245.1 Trissonchulus sp. WLG1_4 | reverse complement strand
GTGAGTTCAGCGAACACCCCTGAAACCGATTCTGTTGACAGGGGATAACGGGCGGTTTCGACTTCGAAGATTATAACGGGGCCGGTGAGCAGGTTGAGGTAAAATATCTGCAGGTTCTCTTGGTTGTTCATGACTGGCTGCATTTTGCTCTGGATGATGATCACGGTTTCCTTGTTCATCTTGTTGGTCTCGTGCTTCGTTCCTTTCCTGGAAACCAAACGGAAATAACTCCGAGTGACGATCATCAGGTGGCCCAGAAGCAATGCGCAATTGATCCAAATGACGGCGAAAAATCTTGTTGTTGTGGGATATCTCGTATAGACGATTTCCACTTATTTTTTCGACTCTACCACGCTCCGCAGGATGGTTTGTCACTGTACATGCGATACCATACCCAAGACCCGAGAATAATTTTCTTTTTCCTATTAGGTGGATCATCAGCCGGTATTCCTTCATTTTCATTCCGACTTTTGGAGTGCAAAAGATCCAATTTTGTTCTCAGTTGTCGACCCAAAAGTGCTTGAGCAGGTGACACACCAGTTGTTGTATGTGGGGCATTTCGATAAGCGAAAAGAAATTGTGCCAAATGACGCTTGTCCTCTTTCGCAGATGACTGCTTTTTCATGGAGTTTTTGAACGTCTGTACGAACCTCTCAGCTATTCCATTGGATGCTGGATGATACGGTGGCGTCAAAACATGTTGAATCCCGTTGCGTTTGCAAAAATCTGCAAAGTGGGCTGACGTAAAGGCAGAACCGTTATCGGAAACAATCGTAGACGGCAATCCAAACCGGGCAAAAATATGACGTAATGCCGTGATTGTTGTTTCAGCGGAAGTATTGCGGACATCGATTACTTCGGGCCATTTTGACATCGAATCTATAACGATCAGCCAGGTTGTGCCTCTAAACGGACCAGCGTGATCTATATGCAGCAATTTCCACGGTTCAGCTTCAGCTGGCCAGCGCGAGGGTGCTTTAGGCGGCATCTTTGCTTGTGTGTTACAACTTACACATTTTTGTGCTTTATTTTCAATGTCGATATCGATTTTTGGCCACCAAACGTGCTCCTTGGCTAGTTGTTTCATTTTTGTAATGCCAACGTGTTTTTCATGCAATATATTTAAAATTCGATCACGGAGAAGCGCTGGCACAATTATTCGATTTTTCCATAAAAGAATACTATCATTTGTCAAAATTTCATGTCTTTTTTGAAAATAAGGATTCAAATCTTCGTTACTTTTCTTCAATTTTTGAGGCCATCCGAGGGTCACAAAATTGGAAACTCTTTTCAAAGTATGATCAGTTGCAAAAGCGTTCTTAATTTCATCCAAATTGATCGGGAATTGTTCCATTTGCTTAATTAGAAACTGTTGGACTGAACTATTTTTATCTGGAACTGTATCGTCTTCGTCAATTGGCAATCGTGAGAGACAATCAGCAGGACCATTTTCATTAGAATTAACAAACTTTATCTCATAGCTATACATGCTTAAGGTCAATGCCCAACGATGTAGACGATTCACTGCGCAAGCAGGTAATCCGGTTTTGGACCCAAAAAGAACAGCTAGCGGTTTGTGGTCGGTCACCAATGTGAAAGTACGACCCAGCAGATAGCGCTGAAACTTCGTCACACCAAATATTATACCAAGAGCTTCTTTTTCTATTTGGCTGTATTTCTTTTCTTGATTTGTAAGCATGCGTGAAGCGCAGTCAATCATTTTGCCAAATTTGTTGCCTTGGACTAGCACAGCCCCAATACCTTCTGACGATGCATCGCACATCAGTGTGATAGGTGCATTAGCATCGTAGTGAGCAAGCACAGCATTAGCAGACAAAGTTTTCTTCAAACTTTCGAAAGCTTCATTTTCTTGGTTTTCCCATTTCCAGTCAGTATCTTTTTTTAGCAATTCCGTCAAGGGAGCAACCAGGACTGACAAATTTTTGATAAATCTGCGAAAAAAGTTGACTTTGCCCAGAAACGAACGCAGTTCTTTTACATTCTTCGTGGGTGGCATTCTTTTTAGCGCTTCGACTTTTTCAGCAACAGGTTTGATACCGTCTTTTGAAACACTGTGCCCGAGATAAACAGTTTCATTCAACAGAAATTCACATTTCTTTCTGTTGAGTCGGATTCCAGCGTTTCGTAACCGCTCGAAAACTGCTCGTAAATTTCTGAAGTGCTCTTCATCAGAGCAGCCAGTTATTATAATGTCGTCTAAATACCACGCAGTTCCTCGGCAGCCTCCCAAAATTTCATCCATCATGCGCTGGAAAATTGCCGGCGCTGAGGCTATGCCAAATGGAAGTCGCTTAAACTTTTTCAGTCCGTATGGGGTCGTAATAACGCAAATTTCTTGACTCTTATCATCCAAAGGGAGCTGGTTATATGCTCTGGCCATGTCCAACTTTGTATATTTTTGGCCTCCTTGCAACTTTTGTAACAACTCATCGACACGCGGAATCGGATGCTGGTCGATCTCAATTTGCGGATTGACCGTGACCCGAAAATCGGCACAAACTCTGACAGTGTTGTCAGGCTTTGGGACACACACGATTGGGGCTGCCCAATCTGAATAAGTGACAGATTCAATAATTCCGTCCTGTTCGTCTCTGTCCAGTGACTTTTTGACACCTTCCCGAAAAGCAAAAGGAATAGCGCGCGGTGGGAAAAATTTCGGTGACATATCGGTTTTCAGTCTGACATGAGCTTTGTGAGTTTTAATACAGCCAAGCTTTTCTTCAAATAACTCATCGAACTCTGTGAGCAACTTTTCTAGTGCCTTTGTGGTGTCATTTTTGGTTATTTTAGCAAAATGCAATTGGATAGGTTCGAGTAAACTCAACCAATTGCGACCCAGTAACGCTGGACCTTTGCTTTGAATAACATATAGTGGCAGGGTCTTTGTTGTTTGTCTATAACTGACTGGAACCATTACTTTTCCTACAATTGGAATGGTATCACCGGTATGAGCACGCAACGTAATATCTGGTTTCGTCAAAGCTGAATAATTTAGAAAAATTTTGTCCCAGTCTTGTTTAGTCATAACTGAAATACCCGCGCCGGTATCTAATTCCATTTGGACGGGGTAATCAGCTATTTTCACAGCAATCACGATAGGGGGAAACACATTGTTTGTAAAGGAATTTAGAAAATATAGGGGTAATTCACTGTCTTGATCACTTTCAACATTAAAATCGGACGAATCAGACACATTTGGTGCGTTATCAATGTAGTGCGCACCAGATTTGCGTCGATTGTCTTTTGATCTAGAATTGTCAAAAGCCTGTTTTGTGTCTTTTTGTCGACATATAACAGCAATGTGACCCTGTTTTTGGCATATATTACAAATGGCATTAACGAATCTGCAGTCAAAAGATCGATGATTGTCTTTGCCACAGTGCCGACATACAGCCTGACTGCCGGCGAATTTGCGTGGCTGAAAACGGGATTTAGACGGGTTCATTAAATGTATTTTTGAGACTGAGCTCATAGTTTTAGAGTCTCTATCGGCTATCTCCATGGAGTGCGCTAGTTCAACAGCTCTTGGAAGCGTCAACTCACGTTCACCCAATAGCCGTTTTCTCATCCCGTCCTCTCTCAAACCGCATACAAATCGGTCTCGCAAAGCTTCGTCGAGAAAATTGTTAAATTCACATGTAATTGCTAGCGCTTTGAGGGCTGCAAGGAATTGACTCACGGATTCACCATCGTTTTGGTCGCGCTTATAGAATTTGTAGCGTTCAGAAATAATCAGTGGGGCGGGCTGAAAATGAGCCTGCAAGCTGTCCGACAGTTCCTGCAAATTAATCTCAGCAGGTCGGCGAGGGGCAACCAACTGTTTTAATAGTTGGTAAATTTCGGCACCAAGAGTACTCAGAAAAATCGCCTTTCGTTTCTCTTCCGTTTCGATATCATTAGCAATAAAATATTGTTCTAGGCGTTCAATATAAGAACACCAAGTCTCGACGGCAGGCTGGTACTTTTCCAATTTGGAAGCCATTGCACTACCCAAACTGCGCCAAATGTTGTATTTTTAAAATAATTCGAAAACACTTTAGATACTTTGCACAATAAGACAATTGACGATTCGTAGTTTAATCCATCTGCTAATATATATCACTACAGGATCAAAACTAAACTATGAGTTAAACAAGTATATGTTTTGTATTTATAACAGTCAACGCCCGACCTTTGACCTACAATCATTTGGAATGTAATATATGTAAGATTGCATGGTAAAGGTAATCCGCGAATAGATAATTATCCTTTCGCGTTGACCGCTCTCAGGTGCGGGTGCGATGCTGCAATTCTCGTCTCCGTTACACTTCTCTGGTGCCTCAGGGGTACTAGGGCTGGGCACGGTTACACGGTAGGTACCGTGTACACGCGTGTAGCCGTGTACACGCTAAACTTAGCGTGTACACGGTTAGGGGTCACTATCCGCGGTTACTTAGCGGTTACAGCGTGTACACGTTAAGACACAGTAACCGCGGATACTGCAACCGTTTACTCTAAACGCATAGTCTAACCGGTTACTCTAAACGGATAGTGTAAACGGTTACTCTAAACGGATAGTGTAACCGGTTAGACTATCCGTTTTCCGACTTCGTGTACCCGTTAAGAAAAATGTTCGTTTGGCTGCTGGATTTATGTGTTACTTACTTCATATACGCATGTACATATGTACAAGCTATATTCTTCAAGACTCAAGAGTATATAAAGGCATTTATACTGACAGCTCAGCATTGTCCCAGTAGCTCATATGGTAACTTGCTGGTCTGCAGATCTAGAGTTGGGTGGTTCGTATCTTCCCTTGGCCATTTCTCCCCCTATGCTTCTTGACGTTAAGTAACCGTGTAACCGTTTAGTAACCGTGTAACCGGTTAGTAACCGTGTAACCGTTTAGTAACCGCGTAACCGTTTAGTAACCGTGTAACCGGTTAGTAACCGTGTAACCGGTTAGTAACCGTGTAAACGGTTACACGGTTACACGGATAATTAGCGTGTACACGCGGATAATTGCAGTAACCGTTAGTTAGCGTGTACACGCGGTTACTAGCCTTCGAAACTAACCGTGTACACGGATAGTGATTTTGTAACCGTGCCCAGCCCTAAGGGGTACCACTTCAAGAGTTGTTGTTGCTGTAGCTCAGGCTTGAATCTCGTCCGCGTCAGGAATCAGGTTCAAGAATTTTGCGGCGTCTAGTGGGTGCGTCCACAGCGATTCCACGGTCAGATCCGTGGGGTGGCTAGGGCACATAAAGAGGTGAGCGATAAGGAAGTGATCATAACGACATATAAGACCATCGGATGCAGCTGTCTTAATTACTTGCTCCTATCTACTCACCAACACTCAGCGCCACAAACTGGAATGCACTGCAGGTTGCTCAGAACTCAGCGATGCGCAGCGCCACAGGCTGCCTTCTAATGCCACGAGTAGACCATCTGCTAGTGATGTTAAAGTTGCCTTACGAGTTTCAGTTTAAGTTTAAGTTTCAGTTTCAGCTCTAGATTAGTTTCAGTTTCAGCTGTAGTTTCAGCTCCGGCGAAATTTTAGTTTCAGTTTAAGTTTCAGTTTCAGTTTCAGCTCTAGATTAGTTTCAGTTTCAGCTGTAGTTTCAGCTCCGGCGAAATTTTAGTTTCAGTTTAAGTTTCAGTTTCAGTTTCAGCTCCAGAAGCATTTAGTTTCAGTTTCAGTTTCAGTTTTGCTATATTTTGTTTTCGTCACACTTTTCTACGTAGCGTATACGGTCGTCGACGTTGCCTTGTGAAGCCCCAAGCTTACATTAATGAACTATGTACATAAGATAAGATACGTGATAAGATAGCGCGAGCCGCGAACTCTCGGACCTTACACAGGTCACAGATACACTCTAACTGTAGAATGAATTAATGAATGCACGATTTTTGTTCCTTCTAGAGAAGGAACTATTGTTTTGAAATTAACTGCTCATAGCGTTTAGCGCTACTGAGCAGGCTGCATAGCCAGTATGTTTTACGTGTATTTTCAACTTGGGAGCTGCCTGCTGATTTTTGTCTGCGTATATGCAGAAAAATCAATAATCGATGTACAGTGCTGTAACAATATACTTTTTCAAAATCGGCACCGGGATGTTTCACCAGCAGTATATAAGAGCCATTAGAAAACACTGTTTATCGCTTCTTGTTCTTAGAGCTGATTTGCTTTGTTCAGCTCAGATCAAAGTGTCACTTTTGAGCCAATTGGCTCGTGCAGCGCGATGCTTAACATCCTGCGGCACTTTTTTGTACGTACTACGTATTTAGATTAAGTAAGAATAAGCTAGTTATAAAGTAGAGTAAGATACGAAGTAGGTATAGCTTACGGTAAGTATGGAATAGAGAACCAATTCATTTAAACCTGAAAGGTAGACATCGGTGAAGGAACCTTGCCCCTTTTGGGGCCTACTTGTTTATCTCACGTTCATACAGTTCAGTGTGACAGCGGCGGTCAACTTATATGAAGATTCCAGACTAATTTGTGTTTCAGCTGAAGTTTCAACTGTAAAATATTGAACTGAAAAAACTGAAACTGAAACTGAAACTAAATGAGTTTCAAACTGAAACTGAAACTGAAACTGAAACTGAAACTAAATTAGTCTCAAAGCTGAAACTACAGCTGAAACTGTAGTGATGTGAGCGGAAACTGAAACTGAAACTGAAACTAGTTTCAGCTTGTACATGTTTCAGTTTCAGCGCCTGAAACTTAAACTGAAACTGAAACTAAATCCATCCTGCAGCTGAAACCTCAGCTGAAACTGAAACTATTCTAAAGCTGAAACTGAAACTGAAACTTAAACTGAAAATAAAATCTGTGCAGACCTGAAACAGCAGCTGAAACTGAAATGCCGCTGGAGCTGAAACTGAAACTTAAACTGAAACTGAAATTACGCAGAAGCCGAAACTGAAACTGAAACATAGTTTCAGTTTCAGGTCAACTGAGTTTCCGCCAATGCTGCTTTCAATGTGTGTGGACTAAACAAGCTGAAATGAAATTGTATTTCATTTAGTAGAGTTTGTGTGCCCTTCGCACAAATTATATTTCTGTAAACTAAGCAAGAGTATATAATATGTTACTCTATGTCAGTATTAAGATCGGCGGGTGGGAGTGGGCGACGGCGCCCGGGGGGGGCGGGGCTCAGTTCAGACGGCCCGCCCGGCCGCCGCCCGCCCCCGCCCACGCCCACGGCCTCCACCAGCCCGGCGCGTGAGCGGGCCGACCGCGCGAGGCCGAGCCACCGGGGAGGCCGACCGGCGCCGGCCGACGGGTCGACGGCGCGGGAGGAGCTCACCTCGAAAAAATCAAATGAAGTTATACATACACAATGGACGTCGCAAAGAAACTGGTCTTCACAGCAACTAGCGAGCATTGTCTTCAGTTTAAAGTTTTGACGATGTTATGCGTCAAAACGCTGAAAGGAAAGCTAAAAAACGGAAACTTGTATTCGTTTTGTTGTTGGTGGCGTTCCCCCTACCAAATAAATAAAACTTAAGTCTCAGCTCAGGCGTTTACAAAAAGCTTCAACTGCACCAATCTTCACATTGTTGCAGCGCCCTTGGGACAAATTATAAATTTAAGCTTGAGATATTAAGTCAAGTGTAGTCCACCCGACATTGATTTTAGTTCCCGCTCACAGCACTTGCGTTTAAACTGAAGACAATGCTCGCTAGTTGCTGTGAAGACCAGTTTCTTTGCGACGTCCATTGTGTATGTATAACTTCATTTGATTTTTTCGAGGCTGAAGCTCCATCCCGCGGCCCGGTCGACCCGGTCGGCCCGGCCGGCCCGGTCGGCGCGGTCGGCCCGGTCGGCGCGGTCGGCCCGCTGCCACGCGGCCCCGGGCTGGTGGTAGGCCGTGGGGGTCGTGGGCCGGGGGGCCGGGGCCGGGGGCCGGGGGCCGTGGGCCGGGCCGTCTGAACTGAGCGTCGGCCCGGGGCCGGCCCGGCCCGGGCGGCCGGTCGTACCGCAGCTCGCCACCAGCCCCGGCCGATCTCTAATACTGACATAGAGTAAGACACTATTATATACTCTTGCTTAGTGTATAACAGAAAATCAATAATTTGTGCGCAAGGGATGCACGACTGAAACTGCCTGAGGCTGAAACTGAAACTACAATTTCAGTTTCAGCTTGTGTATACACGTACCCACACACACATTGAAAGAGATGGCGGAAATATTACCTAAACTGAAACTATGTTTCAGTTTCAGTTTCGTCTGTAATTCAGTTTCAGTTTAAGTTCAGTTTCAGCTCCAGCGGCATCAGTTTAGCTGCTGTTAGGTGACAGATTTTATCTGTCAGTTCAGTTAGCTTTAGAATAGTTAGTTCAGCTGTCAGGATGGTGTTTAAGTTTCAGGCGCTGAAACTGAAACATGTAAAGCTGAAACTAGTTAGTTTCAGTTTCAGTTTCCGCTCACATCACTACCATATAAATACAAAACATATACTTGTTTAACTCATAGTTTAGTTTTGATCCTGTAGTGATATATTATTAGCAGATGGATTAAACTACGAATCGTCAATTGTCTTATTGTGCAAAGTATCTAAAGTGTTTTCGAATTATTTTAAAAATACAACATTTGGCGCAGTTTGGGTAGTGCAATGGCTTCCAAATTGGAAAAGTACCAGCCTGCCGTCGAGACTTGGTGTTCTTATATTGAACGCCTAGAACAATATTTTATTGCTAATGATATCGAAACGGAAGAGAAACGAAAGGCGATTTTTCTGAGTACTCTTGGTGCCGAAATTTACCAACTATTAAAACAGTTGGTTGCCCCTCGCCGACCTGCTGAGATTAATTTGCAGGAACTGTCGGACAGCTTGCAGGCTCATTTTCAGCCCGCCCCACTGATTATTTCTGAACGCTACAAATTCTATAAGCGCGACCAAAACGATGGTGAATCCGTGAGTCAATTCCTTGCAGCCCTCAAAGCGCTAGCAATTACATGTGAATTTAACAATTTTCTCGACGAAGCTTTGCGAGACCGATTTGTATGTGGTTTGAGAGAGGACGGGATGAGAAAACGGCTATTGGGTGAACGTGAGTTGACGCTTCCAAGAGCTGTTGAACTAGCGCACTCCATGGAGATAGCCGATAGAGACTCTAAAACTATGAGCTCAGTCTCAAAAATACATTTAATGAACCCGTCTAAATCCCGTTTTCAGCCACGCAAATTCGCCGGCAGTCAGGCTGTATGTCGGCACTGTGGCAAAGACAATCATCGATCTTTTGACTGCAGATTTGTTAATGCCATTTGTAATATATGCCAAAAACAGGGTCACATTGCTGTTATATGTCGACAAAAAGACACAAAACAGGCTTTTGACAATTCTAGATCAAAAGACAATCGACGCAAATCTGGTGCGCACTACATTGATAACGCACCAAATGTGTCTGATTCGTCCGATTTTAATGTTGACAGTGATCAAGACAGTGAATTACCCCTATATTTTCTAAATTCCTTTACAAACAATGTGTTTCCCCCTATCGTGATTGCTGTGAAAATAGCTGATTACCCCGTCCAAATGGAATTAGATACCGGCGCGGGTATTTCAGTTATGACTAAACAAGACTGGGACAAAATTTTTCTAAATTATTCAGCTTTGACGAAACCAGATATTACGTTGCGTGCTCATACCGGTGATACCACTCCAATTGTAGGAAAAGTAATGGTTCCAGTCAGTTATAGACAAACAACAAAGACCCTGCCACTATATATTATTCAAAGCAAAGGTCCAGCGTTACTGGGTCGCAATTGGTTGAGTTTACTCGAACCTATCCAATTGCATTTTGCTAAAATAACCAAAAATGACACCACAAAGGCACTAGAAAAGTTGCTCACAGAGTTCGATGAGTTATTTGAAGAAAAGCTTGGCTGTATTAAAACTCACAAAGCTCATGTCAGACTGAAAACCGATATGTCACCAAAATTTTTCCCACCGCGCGCTATTCCTTTTGCTTTTCGGGAAGGTGTCAAAAAGTCACTGGACAGAGACGAACAGGACGGAATTATTGAATCTGTCACTTATTCAGATTGGGCAGCCCCAATCGTGTGTGTCCCAAAGCCTGACAACACTGTCAGAGTTTGTGCCGATTTTCGGGTCACGGTCAATCCGCAAATTGAGATCGACCAGCATCCGATTCCGCGTGTCGATGAGTTGTTACAAAAGTTGCAAGGAGGCCAAAAATATACAAAGTTGGACATGGCCAGAGCATATAACCAGCTCCCTTTGGATGATAAGAGTCAAGAAATTTGCGTTATTACGACCCCATACGGACTGAAAAAGTTTAAGCGACTTCCATTTGGCATAGCCTCAGCGCCGGCAATTTTCCAGCGCATGATGGATGAAATTTTGGGAGGCTGCCAAGGAACTGCGTGGTATTTAGACGACATTATAATAACTGGCTGCTCTGATGAAGAGCACTTCAGAAATTTACGAGCAGTTTTCGAGCGGTTACGAAACGCTGGAATCCGACTCAACAGAAAGAAATGTGAATTTCTGTTGAATGAAACTGTTTATCTCGGGCACAGTGTTTCAAAAGACGGTATCAAACCTGTTGCTGAAAAAGTCAAAGCGCTAAAAAGAATGCCACCCCCGAAGAATGTAAAAGAACTGCGTTCGTTTCTGGGCAAAGTCAACTTTTTTCGCAGATTTATCAAAAATTTGTCAGTCCTGGTTGCTCCCTTGACGGAATTGCTAAAAATAGATACTGACTGGAAATGGGAAAACCAAGAAAATGAAGCTTTCGAAAGTTTGAAGAAAACTTTGTCTGCTAATGCTGTGCTTGCTCACTACGATGCTAATGCACCTATCACACTGATGTGCGATGCATCGTCAGAAGGTATTGGGGCTGTGCTAGTCCAAGGCAACAAATTTGGCAAAATGATTGACTGCGCTTCACGCATGCTTACAAATCAAGAAAAGAAATACAACCAAATAGAAAAAGAAGCTCTTGGTATAATATTTGGTGTGACGAAGTTTCAGCGCTATCTGCTGGGTCGTACTTTCACATTGGTGACCGACCACAAACCGCTAGCTGTTCTTTTTGGGTCCAAAACCGGATTACCTGCTTGCGCAGTGAATCGTCTACATCGTTGGGCATTGACCTTAAGCATGTATAGCTATGAGATAAAGTTTGTTAATTCTAATGACAATGGTCCTGCTGATTGTCTCTCACGATTGCCAATTGACGAAGACGATACAGTTCCAGATAAAAATAGTTCAGTCCAACAGTTTCTAATTAAGCAAATGGAACAATTCCCGATCAATTTGGATGAAATTAAGAACGCTTTTGCAACTGATCATACTTTGAAAAGAGTTTCCAATTTTGTGACCCTCGGATGGCCTCAAAAATTGAAGAAAAGTAACGAAGATTTGAATCCTTATTTTCAAAAAAGACATGAAATTTTGACAAATGATAGTATTCTTTTATGGAAAAATCGAATAATTGTGCCAGCGCTTCTCCGTGATCGAATTTTAAATATATTGCATGAAGGACACGTTGGCATTACAAAAATGAAACAATTAGCCAAGGAGCACGTTTGGTGGCCAAAAATCGATATCGACATTGAAAATAAAGCACAAAAATGTGTAAGTTGTAACACACAAGCAAAGATGCCGCCTAAAGCACCCTCGCGCTGGCCAGCTGAAGCTGAACCGTGGAAATTGCTGCATATAGATCACGCTGGTCCGTTTAGAGGCACAACCTGGCTGATCGTTATAGATTCGATGTCAAAATGGCCCGAAGTAATCGATGTCCGCAATACTTCCGCTGAAACAACAATCACGGCATTACGTCATATTTTTGCCCGGTTTGGATTGCCGTCTACGATTGTTTCCGATAACGGTTCTGCCTTTACGTCAGCCCACTTTGCAGATTTTTGCAAACGCAACGGGATTCAACATGTTTTGACGCCACCGTATCATCCAGCATCCAATGGAATAGCTGAGAGGTTCGTACAGACGTTCAAAAACTCCATGAAAAAGCAGTCATCTGCGAAAGAGGACAAGCGTCATTTGGCACAGTTTCTTTTCGCTTATCGAAATGCCCCACATACAACAACTGGTGTGTCACCTGCTCAAGCACTTTTGGGTCGACAACTGAGAACAAAATTGGATCTTTTGCACTCCAAAAGTCGGAATGAAAATGAAGGAATACCGGCTGATGATCCACCTAATAGGAAAAAGAAAATTATTCTCGGGTCTTGGGTATGGTATCGCATGTACAGTGACAAACCATCCTGGGAGCGTGGTAGAGTCGAAAAAATAAGTGGAAATCGTCTATACGAGATATCCCACAACAACAAGATTTTTCGCCGTCATTTGGATCAATTGCGCATTGCTTCTGGGCCACCTGATGATCGTCACTCGGAGTTATTTCCGTTTGGTTTCCAGGAAAGGAACGAAGCACGAGACCAACAAGATGAACAAGGAAACCGTGATCATCATCCAGAGCAAAATGCAGCCGGTCATGAACAACCAAGAGAACCTGCAGATATTTTACCTCAACCTGCTCACCGGCCCCGTTATAATCTTCGAAGTCGAAACCGCCCGTTATCCCCTGTCAACAGAATCGGTTTCAGGGTGTTCGCTGAACTCACAGTGCAATTACTTTAATTAAAAAGAGGGAAAAGTGTTATAAATACAAAACATATACTTGTTTAACTCATAGTTTAGTTTTGATCCTGTAGTGATATATTATTAGCAGATGGATTAAACTACGAATCGTCAATTGTCTTATTGTGCAAAGTATCTAAAGTGTTTCGAATTATTTTAAAAATA
>JASANF010002669.1:0-20134 GCA_030248245.1 Trissonchulus sp. WLG1_4 | reverse complement strand
ACAGTAGTATTATACTTTTATGACAGACAACGTTATAAACACTTAAAAAACATAAATACATATATGTACATATAAATGTTTTTTTGTTCTGCTGTTTTAATAATAAAAGTACATCGTCTTCAGCCGTCTGGGTTACTATGGCTAATCATGATTTTGTCACCAGCGGCTTGCAAGGCACAAAAAGCAATTGTCAGCGCAGCTATTCCGACTAGATCTCCCAAAGCGGTCATGAAGGGAATGACACTGTTATCTGGGTCGATTTTTCGCAACCAGACAAATCGCGTGCAAGCGCAAACACACAGTAAAATAAATACTTGAACTAGGGCTGCGGTCAGGTAAAACAGCACAAATAGGGGTGTCAAGGGGGTGTGACCGGCCCAAAATATGACAAAGACAAATAACAAATGTCCTGGAAACTTATGGCGCCATCAAACCCGAGCTGCTCGCGAGTGAACGTTATTTTGAGCACAAAAAGACCAATCGGACCGATGCAGGCACTTTTGGTTCCGCTTGGAAGCTGCCCCATTGCAAAGCCAGACCCGTGAAGCCAGGTGGACAATCTGCTAGCCTGAACTGCTGCTAGGTTGCCGCCGATACCATTGATTACCGGCTGGAAAACAGCAATCCCGGGAAATGATGTCACAGCACGATCGAGAATAAACCCGCCTATGCTGCTAATCAGCATAGCTATTAACACCGGAGGCCAACCGTACCGCGAGACGGATTAAATAGTTTTATTCTGATAGGCTAAGGCTGCCCAAACCGGTCAACTGATCATTAAAACCATTATAATCACGGGGGAAGGCCAATCGATTTGATCCCGGATTTGCATATTGTTTGATCGGCTAGCTACTGTAGCCAGGATAGCTAGGGTTGTAATGTCGCCTAAACTTGCAGCTATTGGCGTAGCTACATTGTCCGGATTAATGCGCAGCTTTCGTGCAAGCAAAATTACGCCAATCATTACTAAACTCAAAACAAAAGAAGTTTCCGCCGCTATGACCATGGGCAAGCGCACCAATTAAAGCATTCGACAGAATAAACTTCTCTTGCGAAACTGAACGCAGCACTATGGCAAACAGCGCTGCGAGAAAGGCTTTCACTGTTGCCTGAAATCATTAAATGATAACTACATAATACATTTCACGTGGTATTAGTAAAAATAATAATAAACGTACATAATCTAACTAGACAAAACATTTATCGGTTGGTTTAAAAGAACTGTATTTAAAGCATTAGTTTATGAAGCAGCAATACTTCACAAGTTAAACAGGTGAAGCTAAAGTAAACAATGTTGCTAAAGTAAAAGCAATTGTCTTGATTGTTTGACAGTGCTAAAAGCAACTGTTTTTGTAGTTAAAAGTCAACTAATGGTTAATTCATTTGTTGGGACAGTACTAAAAAACAGTGTTTTTAGTAAAAACTTTGAGATTTTACTAATCTAACCCACGTTTGAGCAGTTTCTAAAACAATGCTATTTTTTTGAAAAACTAACCTATGTTTCGATTAATGCAGATTTCCGACAATCTGTTTTAGTTTCGCTGATTTGCAGTCTTAGCAGCCCAGAATTATCTCATGGAAAGTCGAGATGCAGAGTCATTTCTCCGTTTCCCTTAATACAGATAAGGCAGGAACAAGAATGAAAGAATTTCCGGAATTCCCGAAAAAAACACGCCAATGTTGTACCACGTCTACAAGACCAGCAGTTACCATTCCCAACCCCAGCTACCAAATCAGGCAATCGTACCTGAAATTAAACAAAACATTAAAAAGTGTTTCTTACAGTTTACCTTATCAGTTAAATATCGAGTTTACGTTTCGTTAAATGAGTAATACTAACAGTAATATTAATACTATTACTAACTAATAGTAATACTAACTATAATTACGTGCTAGGAAATTTCGCTGTTGTAGATCTTTGCAAAGTTTTCTGCGAATCAACTACCCCGAACGGGGTAAAGTGCTTCTATCTATTTCAGGAAAACTCTTGTCAAGTTACTACTACAATGACAAGCACAAAAAAATAAGCACCTGTAAAGCAATAGTTTACAGAGGTTTTTGGTTTCTTTTTGCCGTTGCCTTTGATTGAATCACAACCGGAGTTGTCCTCCGGTTCAGGAGCTTTCTCCACATCGAATTGTGTCCAAGCCGGTTGAAGCAGAACCGGGTTTAACTCACACACCGGCATCACCGCTTGGCATCGACCAAGCTTCTTCTGAAAACGATAATTCAATGATTAGCACCTTAAATTGTAGATTTGGATACTCATTGTCTCAGCCTGACAGGCACAATGAATGCTCTGAATAGTTTAAATTCGATGTAAGAAGAGTTGATGTTTATCAAACTAGCCTACTCCTTCCGTAATAATAAAAAACAAATGAATTACTGCATATTTAAATGAAACAATTTCACAAATAATGGACATTTAAAACTTGGGATTTAATAGTTAGATTACTTGTTTCATAAACACATAGTTAAAAAATACCGATTTTTTGTTTTTTCTGGTCTGTTTTTTGCTCTTTTTGTCATGTTGCGTCTTGGCGCCATTTTCCGGCGCAGTCACCACAAAAAGATCTTCATCGTTAGTTTTGTCCGCAACATTAGCAAAGGGAAGACAATGCCACAAATCAGTGTCGGATTGCTTCACAGCGCAAATCGGTGTTTTCTCCTGTACTTCCATTGCAACTGTTACTCATACCAGAATAAAATAAATGTTATAATTAATAAAACGTGAGCAGGTGATTAATTTGTTAAATTGGTTGCTGAAATTCATAAAATTAATTATAATTATTAATGAAATATTCAAAACTCGGGCTTTTTTAACGTAATAAATTGACTAGACTGTGAATTTAGCCAGAATTTAAGGAATGAATATCAGGCTAAACAAGCTCAACTACAAGGTAAGTTAGGTAAGTTTTAAGTAACTTTTAGGTAAGTTACCTGTTTGAGTTTTGCAAGCCACTGCCGGTGGAATGCTTAAAGGCAGTCTTAGCTCAGTCTTGCTAAAGGCAGTCCAAGGGCATCATTAGAACCTATGTAATAAGTGTTAAATTGTTCGATACGATGTTCTAAACTTTTAAGTTACTAAATTACAGAAATAGAACACCTTAGACTGGTTGTAACGTTAGACTATTTACGTTTATATATTCCACCCTACGTGTCCTTATAAAAACCATGCATAAAATCAGCGGACTTTATTTAGTGCGGAGGCTTAAAAATGAATCACGGTAAATTGATTGCGTCTAATTATTATCTTTAGTTACTGCAGCTAGTATTATTAAGATATTAAGTCAGAGAGCAATTATTAGCACCAACAACTTATAGGAACAAAGACTAATATAATTGAAATAAAACAATTAAACGAAATGTTTTAAAACTTTTCACAAGACATTATCTGACTTTTCACAATTATCTGAGACAAACTTGATGTTTTTTAGTCTAGACTTGGAAAAGCTAATTCGATTAATTAGTTCTTATGTATTTATTTTCAACTTTAACGCTAATTAGCTTATAATTGGTACTGAATTTGAAAGTGCGTTTTTAACAGATTTAGACACTGTACTACCTACCTCTGTATTCTGACCGACATGACATAACAGAGAGATACGAATACAAACATGAAATGAAGCTATGAAAAAAGTTCTGAAGTATTTAAATTGCCTGAGGGTAGAACTAAGAAAACAAAGCACAACGCCAAAGTTTGCCAATACGATAATCATTACCGGTATAATGCGGTGTCATTCAAAAAAATTTAATTAATGGTGTGATAACATTTATTATTTTCCCTGTAGCAAAACATGTCTGTAAGATTTATGACTTATAAATATTGACTTTAAACTTGCGCTGACTAAATTCCAGGTACAAAAAAATGACATAACAAACATAAAAAGTTGAATTTAGTCGTTTTTATTGGCGCAAACTCGAAAAAACAGCTTCAAAAAGACAGGAAATCTTATGATGGATATAAAAAGTCAAATTCAAAAACGTTTCTTCTTGTTTTGCAGAACCAAGCAGTCAAATTTTGAGTAGGTAGTGAAGAATGAGTTTAAAGAAAGTTTAGTCGCTATAAATAAATAATGTAAACCAACAACGCAATAAATAAATAAATAAGTTGCAATCTAGTCCACAATGCTTGTTGTGGCTAGTTTTAAATTCGACGTTCAAAGTTTCAAGTAGCTCTGGTCAGCTGTACAAAGCTACCAGCGATATTGAAAGCGCATACTGAATCCAATAATAGCCGGTTTACCGTCGTTCAAGTCTAATTTTAGTGACAGTCTCTTATATTGAGAAGAAAGTCAATAGCAAGTGTACATAATAGTGTCTCACTATATATAGAAGAAGAGTGAGCACTCTCCTTCCTGCCTGTGTTCTAGCGCAGGCAGATGCGCTGGTCGTTTTTAATCAGCACGCAGGCGGACTTACGTGCTCCAATCAGCACTCAGGCAGACATGTCTTCTGCGGTTGCTATGATTACGGGACTGGTGCTCGGAACACACGTCCGGCCAATCAGAAGCGGAGCTCGCTTCTGATTGACCAGATACTTGTTGCACAAAACGTCAGTATGTGGCTTGAAAACGACCAGCCGCATCTGCCTGTGCTAGAGCGCAGGCAGGAAGGAGAGTGTCTCACTCTTCTTCAATATAGAATGGGACGCTATTATGTACTCTTGTCATTAGTCATCATATATTGATCGATTAAGTTACTTTAAGTATCGAATTAAACAACTGGACCAACAAGTCTTGCGCAAACATGCATGCACTATACACTTCACGCAATAGAATTGCTGCAATGGTACATTTATAATTTTTTGAAAAAACAAGCCAAGTTTTCGGCAAAAGTATTCAGTAAGCATTAAGCATTCATTTTTATTAAGTACATTGGCCAGAGGCCATTGTAAACCTGTACGGCCAGCGATTACCCTCTTATGTAATTTACATAGTACCCAAAATAAACGTCTCCTTTTGCAGCCAAATAACTGCGAAATCTCAGGGCAATAGGAACTTGGAAGAACTTGATGGTATTAAATGAAGAATAATCATACTGAACTTTTATGTTTACTGATGAAATTATATACATTCGTAAATTTAAGTTTCTCTGTAATATGTAGCTGTTGCTTTACTTTGGAAGCAGGTAATAGTACTGTACTATCGATTTCAATGTGAATTACCTACGATTATCACTGTGAAGCATCAGGTATTCACGGATCTCTGTAGCCGAGTGGTGAGTTTGGTTGGTCCGTAACGGTGAGGGGAGATCATCGATTCCCAGTGGATTACTTTTTGTCAGAATTTGGCATTTTCGCTTTACCTTGTGAACAACCACGAAAGCAGCAACCAATTGAATTACAAGTCATTATCGTTTTGACAGATGCAAAGATGAGATAAAAGACGTGTAAAACACACTCTGCACATCGACACTTTAACGCTAGCAGTGTGTTAAGATACCAAAATCAAAATTAAAGACCTGTTGGGTTGTGGCCCAACAGGAATAAAACGATAATGAACGTCTGTTCGTTCCAAGCTTAACCTCCGAAAAATTGCAACGATAAATAGTAATATACTAAAACGGCATAAAGTCAACTTGATATCAACCGCTGACAAAAATAGTTTTGGTTCGGCTCAACCACACATATACACGGGGTTTCAGTCGGGAGGCTGTCCCCTTATCAATATATACTTTGAAAGCTTGAATTCAAATGCAAACATTTCAAAATAAAACTTATATTTTTCAAAAATTTTGGCCTTGTTTCTTACTCATTTTTGCAGCATTTTACAGCCATTAGGAGTAAAATTCGAAACTTTCATAACACCTTCGGCTTGTCCAAGAATCTTAAAACAACTAGGGGGGCCTTCCCCTTCCTCCACCGTCCCCCATCCCGATGTTACTCTATGTCAGTTCTCGTTTTGGAATGATTCTTAAGCCCGGTTCATACTTGCCCTTAAAACACACGGACAGGGAAGGACAAATTTTGGTCAAATAATATGAAGGCTTACAATCGATTGCTGAATTGCCACAATCGTTGCTGTCTTTTCATACGATCTGCAAGTTACTCGAAGTTTATTCATGCAAAAAACGTTGGATTATTTGACCAGGCAGTTTTTGAATCGCTTAAGGACAAAACGATATGGACAAGGACAAGAACGAATATGAACGCTCCTTGGCGGGGGTGTCTTTTGATTTATTGGCTACAATGCTATCTATTGAAAGACAAACCTAACCTTCTCGCGTCTCAAGCCCCTGCGTTCTAGAACTGACTAAAAGTATAAAATAGAACTGTAACTTTTCAGACAAAAGCTTAATTCTCCCTTGCTGCATTATTAAGCCTAATTTCAGACCAGCTGATAATGATGCGTTTTAGCAAAAAAATACAGATTATTAAAGAAATAGCATAAGTATACAAAATTCTAGTTATTTCTTGCAATTCCAGCTTTACATATAAAGTCGCTCCAGGAATTTTTATAATTAAAGCTAGACGCATAGGTTTCTGCTTTTTAAATTATAATTCGTTTGCTTTTTGTTTTCTTGTAGAAAAGGTCAATTTCAAATTGCTCTCACAATTTATAAATGATGGTAACCTTGCAGGTGTTTCTCGAAAATTCAATGATTAACTAACGCTAAAATGTTGAAACACAAAACTTGAAACTAACTTTTAAACATGAGACTCTTAATGTACATATGTATGTAATTAGTGTCTAATCTGTCTAATTAGCTAGAATTAGTCTAATCTAAATTGTTTATTTATCTGGGTCAATGAGAATGTTTTTGAGATATCCAAATGACTACTAAACATACATTTCCGTCCATGCGTGTAGCCATATTGTTGCTTCCAATGGTATTTAAACTATGCAAGAATTCTTAAATGCCGGTTATCTCATGTATTGGTAAAAAGCACTGTTAAGTTGCCCATTGAGACACTACACACGATATATAAATAGGTTTCGCACAAAGTCTTTTTCCAAAAGCATAGTAAATGTTCAAATGTTTTTTTCGTTCCAACTTTCACATCTTTTTTTCGACTTCGGGTGTTAAAGATTATGATTTTAACTCAGAATTTTTACATGTTTGCAATTTGCAATATATATTTTGAGGGACTACGTACTACGTAGTTTAGTACAACAGTCATCAGTTGACTGACTGAAAAGCTGATGACATGTATCTTTGTATAAAAAGCAACTTTGAACACAAAATTAGCATCACTAGTGAGAACACCATCGAGAGTACAAAAGTAGCTACTTAATTTCAAATTTTCAAATTTATGAAGTTGGCCGGTTGTTATTTTAGGTGACCGAACTATTATGCTTACTGAGACAAGGCACACTACGGCTAAGGTATGAACACGCTTGAAGTAGAATCAAGTCAAATCATTCAGCTGAGTATTTTTCGCAGAAGCCCTGATTAAATTTAACATTGCTGATTCATTGCTAGTATTTTGGGAACTATGGAAGACATTAGGCGGCAGTCTTTCACTGTAACAAATTCAGACTTAGCAGGAAAAAGTTTATGCAATCAGTCATTGAAAAATTGTATCAACTTCATAATATATATCATTTAAATAATACTGCAATCAAGTTTGCTTCAAAGTTATGTCTACTGTATTCTATAAAAGTCTGAGAGGCGTTTTTATGGTGGAATATATGAATTTGTTGAATATAAAAAACCTTAACGAACTTTAGTTTAGCCAACAGCCACCTTCGCAAAAATTATACATCGAATAGCAAAGAGAAATACATGATAGTGTCTTACTTATATATATGGATGTTATAGCTTATATCATTATGCAATAAGGAAGATTTAACCTTGAATCTGATGCTAAAATCTACGTCTGTATTAGACATCGCATTAGCCTGAAAAGTCTCACAGTTCTTGACATTCAGACTTACCTTCAGTTTTTTAATAAAAACTTAAAAAAACATTTATAGTCACTGTCTAATACAGAAAATATATGGTCTACCTTGAACATATTCTTTGAATACGCCCCCGGTTTCAACATTAATGCCTCTTTATTTTTTCTACTAAAAATCCGCCGTAAAGTCCATTAATATACTGAGTTAAGTAAGTATGCTAATGGTTAAGGAATTTTGAATGAAATTTTTATATTTTTGACTGGTTAAAAGTAAAAAAATCTCAATATAAGAAACAGAAAAAATTAAATTTTCCATGAATTTAGCTCAAGCTGTTTTCTTGTATAGACGATTATGATATTTAAAAAATTACCAAGGCTCGTGGGCTCTAATTCATTAAAGATCAACATCGGCACAAGATATGGGTGTAAAATTAGAGGATAAGGCAAAAATCGGGACACAACCTGACCCTACCCACCAGCAGAACAAAACAGGCGATTGTCCGAATGTAACTCAAAATAGTTACTAAGGTTGACGAAAAAATGCTAAACCCTGAGCCCAACAGAAACACGTTGTTTCATTACGAAAAGAACGAATTGCAAGCAGCAAGAGTACAACGAGTAAGTCACAAAAATCACATAAATATCTGAGGGTTCAGCAATTTTTGGTCACACTTTTTTAGTAAACCGAGAATATCACACACAAGAAATAGAATAGATTGAGAATATTGCACTAAAAATGCAGCCAAAGTTAGGTGCCGCGTAATACTTGACACAACTAGGCTTTAATTCGATTTGATTCGATATCTATATTACAAAAATCCAACTGACACTCCTTATAGAATACTGAAATTATAATGAGCCGCAAATAAAAGACTTCTGAGAAAATAACTTAGGATAATTCCAAGCTGATTATTATTATTATAATTGATCCATTTACGAATTACACTAAGTGCTTTGTGACACTTCTATTAATATATTTAAGCTTTATTTCAAACTACTAATTGCCATTTATCTCACTATGTAATTAACAACTAAAATATAAGCAGATAAAGTTGTTTATACTTAAAAATATTATATTTGTTCAAGTCCGCTACTAAAAAAACAAGATTTTTTAATCTTGATTTTCAATTAAACACTATTATTATATTTGAAATAAATAGTATTTAATACAAGACTAGTGCGTCTAGTTTAGGCTAGTTCGACTAGTTCTATAACGTGAGGCCAAGCCGTGTTTCACAATAAAAGTTTTTCGAAAAAATTTTCAAATTTAGTTCAAATTTGACCTACAATGCGATTTGATCGCATAAGGGGTGATTACAGGTAGTCAACAAAAAGGAAATGTTCCAGGAGCCATAACTTTTGATACGGTTATGGTATCGACGCAAAATTAGTTTTATCCGCCTCCATTTGTCAAAAGCTATCGATTGATAGGTCGCATTATGATGTATATATCGACAAACGGTCAGTATTAATTAATTGTCTGTGCTGATTGGACGTTACGTCGGTCAACGTCCAGTAAGGTGTCATTTTAAAGCGCTAAAATTCTGAGTATAATGCCGTCAATTTCATGTTTCTACGCCGAGGTTGAGGCAAGTTATAACGATTTTAATATTTTCGAACTTTTGTAGATTACATATATGGTGTGAGTAGCCGCGGAGGAATTTTTTCGAACAAAATGTTTTCGAAAAAGAACTTCCGGCCATAACTTTTTTTAGGGACCACGTAAAAGGTTCTGGTTTTCGCAGTTACATATAGCAAAAGAAGGGCTTTCATTTGATACCAAAAAAGCTATACGTTATCGCTGACTTATAAAGCGAAAAACGCAGAATAAATTTTTAGAATAAAATAAATTTTAGGTTTAGACCCATATTCCTGGCGCCATGGTCATTGATCGGGTGCAAGCTGTTAAAAGTAATTATCACAGCTATATGGAAGCATTTATTTTGTGTTGTCATTGGTATCACAGCCGTTGCGTAACATTATTGGAAAATACTAAGTTTATGTAAAAACTTTTTCCGCCATAACTTTTTTTAGCTAACTGGTAAAAAGTTCTAGTTTCCGGTATCAATTAGGATATCAAAATAGCTTTTATTTGACACCATAAAATCTATAGGTTACTGCTGACTTATGTACCGAAAAACGTAAGATTAATTTTGACAATAAAATAACTCCAACTTTATGGACCCTGAACTAGAGAACCGGGTCACGTCCATTACAACGTAAAGTTATTTCATGCTTAGAACATCAACGCCAACCCTTCCAGAGCCACCTTACCCTATTATTACAATTATCACAAAAATAGGATAGTGTTTAAACAAACATACCAATTTAAACAAACATACTAATAATATTGAAAAACAAAGCTACCTAAGTTTTTTTACAATATTAATTAAATGAGCTGGTAGTTCAGGGTTTAATATTTTTTGTGACTTTTGTGTTAAACTGGGTTCCAACTGAAGTTACTCAGGAAACATATGCAGTTATTTTAGTGATGTTGAGGTCAAAATCTCTAGACGGAAATCCCCATTACGGGAAGGACTTTACTTTCGAAAACTTTACTGAACTTAAAACTAAAAAATAGCCGCCAATGTAGATATACTTTAAGGTTCAATATAGTGTTTCTTAATTTTTATATAAAGGCAGAAGCAGAACATAGGCTAAACCTACCATCTACCATTTATTAGAAAATACAGGCTACACTGCCATTTATTAGAAATTACAGGTGCTTTTGTACGATGCTAGAGTCGAAACATTGTTATTGTAGTGACTGGATTGATAAGAAAGTCTGGTGTGAAGTTTTAGTTTAAAAAAACATTGGATGAAACATTCGGATGGAATATTGGAATGATTTTAAATAATATGTTAGTTACTTTTGAATAAAAGTTTTAGCAATTTGTTAGCATACAAACTAATTTTTATATTGTAAACGGTAAGTGCATCCTTCCAGAAAAACACACGGAAACAGAAACACAACATTATTTCGCAAGATACGCATTATATCGCATTATACGTTTCTACGAGATGTAGTTCAATAGTTTAGTACGTTCTGTTACTTGTGAATCGTTTTAATTTTTATCAAGTGTCAGGACCCACTCTGTACAGTCAAAAGATGTAGTCCTCTGCACGATATTATGTCGTATGTACAAATATTGTTTTCAACTCAATTGAGTAGGTCGGTATTGTGGTGCAGAGCCCCTCGTCAAAAACGTTAAGGAATCAGCATGACAGTCAATTTCAAAAACAATTATATTGATGGGGCTGAAAAGTTTTTCTTAAATTCTTAATGCTAAAGTTTGCTTATTCCTGTTGGACCACAGGCCAACAGGTCTTTAATTTTGATTTTGGATTCTTAGTGCGCTGCTAACGTTAAAGTGCTCATGTGCGGAGTTTGTTTTACACGTCCGCCTCCGTCAAATCGCACCCGTCTACCTACTTACTTACCTTGCTAGCTTGCTTCTGTTAATGTACTGCCTTTGCAATTTCTGCCGTTACACACTACACAGGCATGGTAAAAAAGAATACAAAATAATTGCTTTCCCCGGAATCGATCCAACAGCCTTCAGTTTATGAGTACAACAGCTAAACCACTACACCATTCTGCCGTCTTGTATTTTATAGCTAAGAGTGCCTACTAAAATGTATTCCATAAGGTGCTTATGTTACAACATAGTTTTGAAAACTTTGCAGATAAAATTTTAACGACATACATGCGTATTGAACGAAATCTGAAGGTTTTGCAGTCTGATTAGCAGACAGGTTTAGTACGTGTGCATCAAAAATTACATGTTAGCTGCCCCAACAGGTTTACGATGGCCTTTGGCCAATGTACTTGAAAATTAAAACTTTTGGCTTACTGAATGTTTTTGCCGAAAATTGGGCTTGTTTAATCTTAGTCCGAACCTTAGCTTAACTATGAAGTCTGAAACTTAACTTTGATGACTATGACATAACATGATGAGATTTAACATGCATGCTAGAGCTACAACAGTGTCGCTGTCAATGACAGTCAGAAAACAAAAGCTACATGATCACACTAATTTGTCCTCCTGTGGTTTTGTGCGAAAATCTTGTTTGTTGCTGATCTTGATAAATGGTGTGCTTATTTTAATGATTTTTTTCTCATACTATTCCCTCAACGGTTTGCTTTGCTTTTGGGTTAGTTTTTTGTGTCACACAAAGACTATATTGCATGGATCGATTGTTTTACAGTAATGATAGACAGCCAACAGGTTAGCCTACATAAGACCGCAGCAGAATACAGTCTACAATGCAGAATACAATATAGGTGCCACTTGAATTATTAATTTCTATGAATTATCAACTACATTTAGTTATTAATTTAAACTTAAGTTAATTAAATTGACTTGAAAAGTCGATGATTTTCACGTAAATACTGGTTTTGTATTAGACTAATTTCCATGACGCCATAACAATATACCTAAACATTGGAACAGCAGGTTATGGAAACTTTAGTTTTGTACCATCAAACCCGCAATGAAATTTAGCCATTACTTAAACTGTCACTGCTAAAGTGGGTTTTTAGCATTTTTAGCGTTCAATTTAGTCTAAAAAACCATGAATCATTCTCCAAAAAAGGTAAAGGCTTCACTCAGTTTTAATAAAACTTTGAATCATGCGCAGCAAATTTACAATACTCTGATCTAACCCGTTGTCTTCAGGACAAAGCCATGAAAAACTGATCCGAAGCTAACACCTCTTGCTCTGACAAAAACAACTTTGCTGCTGCGGGCATCATGCAAAATTCAATCCATGAATATGACTCATATTAAATTGATACGTTTTGGTCTACAAAGCTAACATATAGCTTAACATAAGCGGGTAGTGTCGCGAAATAAATCATGCTCAGATGCTTCTTAGTTTGAATTGTGCTATTACATATATATGAGTATGCAAGACCCGGTTCACACATAAATACTTTTTACTTTTCACTTAGTACTTTTTATATTCTACTTTATACTTTTTACTTAAGGTGGTAGTTGCGTTTTCGAGGTTTTTGTGATTTCTATGTAAACTTTGCGCCACCAGTACTCAAGTTATAAGTGACGCCTGAGCATGAATTTTTGGGACAGTACTGTAAAGGTCAAAATCCCCAGGCATGTCTCTCACTTTTTCGAAATTTCACCTGTGGACGTTTTTAGAGGGTTTTAATTACAAGAACATATCTTAAATTTTCGGTGCGTTTCTTTTTAGCTTTTTTTTTTTTTTTTTGTCTATTTTTTTTAATAGTGGGGGACATGCCTGGGGATTTTAAACATGTCAAAAACCTTACCAACTTTCAGCCCCAACAGGTAATCGTATGATTCAGAGCTGTGGCGCAAACTTTTTGTAAAAAATAGTAATATTTTGGAAAGGACCTTTCTCTAGTCGCTTATACTGAAAAGAAAATCACAGGTTAAATTTCAAGGCATGGCATACATTTAGGAAAGATATTGTTCTACTTAATGCAAAAGACCGCTTGTGATTTGAATTTGTAAATGCTGAGCTATGGCTTTTTAAAAAAACACCTAAAAACGCAATTACCCCCTTAAGCAAATGTGTTCACACAGTACTTTTTACTTAAGGCATTGACTGGCATTGGCGTAGTTGTATGTCAAAAAGAATTTAATACAAAATCATAAAAAAAGCAAAGGTACTAAAGTCTGACCAAAAAATACTGGACCCTGAGACCAATAGAAGCACGCGATTTCATTACGAAAAGAACGATTTGCAGTCATCAAGAGCACAGCAAGTAGTCATGAAAATCACGCCACTTGTTTTGTCTCAAGGTTCAGCATTTTTTGGTCAGACTTTAGCAAAGATAATACTTACGCGTTTTCCTATAAGGCCCGGTTCACACGAACTTACTTTTCGCTTATGTATTACTTTATTGTTTTTGCGTGAACAAAAAATGTTCACACAGACTTACTTTTTACTTAAGTCAAGTCGCTTCCGTTTGACCGGCATTGGCGCAGTTGTATGTCGGAAAGAAAATTTAACCAGTAAAAGTTAAGCTTAATAGGCGGAGCTTCTGCTGGAGCTTACTGATTGTGTAAGGCGACTCGTTGCCGCACCTACTAATGGCCCAAGCGGGAACAGTGGGTACCGGCTATCTGGGGAGGATCGTTCACTCGCCCGTAGCCTCGACCACACCGCCGGCGGGGCTTCCAGGTATGATGAGCGGGGTCTTCCGTACGGGCCGGGGTTGCCGGACACCGACGGGGAATGGGGCTTACCTAGTCTACGGGGCAAGGCGCAGTAGGCGCAGCACACAGAAATAGCACTGCCCGCTAAGCCTGAATGGGCTTCCCTGAGCGGGGCAGCGAACAGTAGCAATGGGGCTGGTCACGGCGCACACGGAACGCAGAATGGCAGGGCCTCACTAGGCCGATACTGCCCCGGGCACGCGCAGTCACACACAACGGCAAGGCCTCTAGGCCAAAACTGCCCAGGAAAGAACTCGAACACCATATGAAAAATAACACGTTTAATAGAAACCAAAACAGTTCATTTAGGCTGAAATAACGGGTGGACAGACGAGTAATTATCAACAGCCGCACAGGGCAAGAACACACCAACACACTGACTATTTTACAGGCAAGCTACACGTCACTACACACACTGAGCGTAGATACACAGATGAAATGTCAAGTACGTATATTGTGTTAAAATAGATTGAGCGTATATTCATAAATGTGAAGATATAAAAGGTAAGTTAAGTGTGAATATGGGAGTAAGGGAGGGTCTCCCAGGTGAAGCCTTACAATTGACTAAGTAAAATTTATATTGTTGATATCAGCAAAAACATTAGGTCTCGAAACATTAGCTGTAACGAAAAGATTTTGCTTTTTTTTACAAAATTTTTCTCTAATAATATAACATACATATTTCAAGATGTTTCTGGAACTTTGATTAATGTCCGTACTGACCTGATGTTGCTAAAAATCACAAACTCAATTATGATAATAATTACAATATCGTTCTATTTAAGCCAGTTTTGAAAGGCATGTAAATTTAGAAATTAGCTGCTGCTATATTTAGTATGTATATATATTTATATATATATATATATATATATATATATATATATATATATATATATATATATATATATAATAAAAATAATTGATTACAATTACAAGTAATAAATACACTTGAAACATATACTTTAAAGTTCGGTTAAAAGCGTGTATAACAATTAAGAGAAAAATAAAAAGTATGGGGAGCTGGTAAAATCCGGCATGCCATTGGCATATCATTTTGAAAAATGTTAGAAAACACATTTTGACACGTGCACAAGCTTGAGAGAAAATAAAAAACCGTAAATCAAAAGTGTTCTGACAACAATCAAAGCAATTATTGAGATAGGTTTAATAAACTTCCGTTTTAAAATAAGAGCATTGCAGACGACAAGTGCATTGAATACCAGTGCAAATCACGGGACAGGGGCCGGATTTTACCTATAGAAGTTCGGAGCCGAAAACGGATTTTACACACATAAAGTATGTAAAAAGTTGAACAATTTTCTCTAGGTTTCTGAAAATTAAAAATAGGAAACTATTTATATTAACCTAAAATAATAGTTGGCAGCAAGTGTACATAAGTATTTGACATAATCAGCTTGTAGCTTTATGTAGCTGCAAAAAAACAGTGAGCGGTACAAAACATAAAATAATGATTAGAGTCTTGTTATTAAGTACTTAAGTCATGTTGCTAAGTCAAACTTATCAGTAAACCTGAAAGTACTACGCAAAACAACTACAACTAAGTATTTAAGATCAAGTATTTTTAAACCTCTATGCACAGCTAACAAAAAACATTTAATTTGAAACGCCTTAGGCTTTTAGCAATTAGGTGTCACTTAGGTCAGACTAACTAAAATCACTTAATACCTTAATTATGCCCAGATGTGTTTGGCGTTTCACTAAGTGAATAATAAGGCCTTGGGCAAGCTTATTTGACAAATATTAAAGCTTATGCAAGCAACAGTGCTCGAATATACACTGAAAAAAGTACCACATTAGCAAATTCCATATACTATAAAATATTACCATAGTAATCTTTCTGTTTTCTGTTAGACGTTTTTCTGTTGACCTAACGTGCGGATTCTTAAGAAGACGCCAATTACCGAACCTATTAGCACATATTCTGGAAGTAATGTGTGTTTAAATAAAAAAACGACTTTTACTGTAAGTGTATTTTTAAACAATTAAAATACTTTTAGAAAAACTTGCTATATGACAGCCAGTAGTTACTTTATCGGTTCTAATTTAGGGTACTTACCTAAAAGACAGTCTGTTTTCAATTGCAAACAAACAGTTTTACGTAAAACTTTAATGAATCAGTTTACACTTGATAAAACAATTATACATTAAACTTTTGTACCCTTAATAAAAAAGTTTCACACAACAAAAAAGGCCACTGAAAAGTTAACACATAATTGGACGGTAATCCTTCACAATTAAGTTAATTTACTTTATTAATTGTAATTGGTTAAATATAGCCATACTAGTCTATATCGGTGTAAACCTCAAGGAAAACGCACTATATTATTTGCAGTCAAAAAATACAAGATTAAATTTGCTTGGAAATTAAACGAAATTCTGAGTAAACCTAAACTGAGCAATTTACTTTCGCAAACTAATTTCGCAAACTTGATAAGCTTTTTTTAACAGACATAATTAACATATATCAAAAAATTAATAATAAGAAAACTCATTCTGTGAAAATACTAATACAACAAGAAAATAAACAGTGCACAATGGTAGAACAAAAGTTTAATTCTTATAAGTGCGCTTATTTTAATAATCGAAAAAATTTGAATCTAATCGGTCAAAGAAAAGGTCAGAGCCTGTCAAGTCTGTTTTGTCAAAACACTAAAATAAAACGATGCCCACTACTAAGACCTAAAACGCGTTTCGAAAGACAATGCAAAAAGTTACAGCCTATTTATTAACGCTTACAAACCTTAGTTACTAAAAATAGTCTTACCTCTTGCGTGCCTGAGCTCTCAAAAAATAAATTATGTCGAATTACACTTAAAATTGTGTAACCATGTTTGCAAACAAACTAACAACTAAAATGTTCGCATGAAGCATCAATAGAATAAGGGCATACCAAAAAGCATGATTCAACTTTAAACAAGTAGACAACAAGACAGTAAACATCAGTAAACAAGACCGACAAAAAGTCAAACAGTGGAAAAGTGGAGAACAGCAGACTAAGACAGGAACGCACAAAAAAAGTAGCACCATCTGAAAACAAACAGGCATAAAAACCAATGTCTAGGACAAGGTGGAGATCAGAAGGACACAGCGCACCCGTCTTTGGTTTCTGAAAGCAGAAAATTGTGTTTTTATAGTAAATACAGTATTAACATTAAACACGTACAAAAAGTTTAAAATAATTATAACTTTTTAACTGTTTTCCTGCTGCATAGTAAATTGCAACATAACTGTAACATAAGTAAATCGATTAGAACTGCCAAAAGCTCTGCATTTTATATTTACTTCAGCAAATTCAGTTAGGTGCTTATAGAAAAAGTTTAAAGTGTTACTTTTCAAGTGCTACCATCTTTTCTATTTCCGTACATACAAATATTATCTATTTGAACTGTGGGTGATGCAAATCAGGCCACAGAGCAACAACAAGTAGCTAATTGTTTCTGGAAATGGAAAAAAATGTAACATAGTTGGGACTTCATATGTGGTTTCTTGATATACAGATGATTCTAAACTCTTCAGAGTATTAAAAATTAATACCCACAGAGTCATTTTCCATAGCCGCCGCCTGTGTACTAGCATCATGGACGACCGCGTTTATTTTCAAGTATAGAACTTGAAAACCCAGGGCCTTCTTCACGTTTATAACCAGCATAAAGGAAACAATATGGTTAAAATCTAAGACTTTTTATCCTTAATATCAGTCCAACTTCTCAAGGTTACATTGAATTAAAAATTACTTGTTTTAGTAACTACATATCTTTTTATGCTGTAGTTTAAAATCAAACGAGCATTGTCCAGGAATTGATGACTACTTAAAAATATATAATCATCAAGTTCAAAATTTGACTAATTATACATAAAACATGGTGTATGCAGCGTTTTACAAATCAACATACACACACATGCACTGAATTACACAAATAATGTGCATACTGTGTAGTATTAAATAATGTATACATACCGTGCAATATTAAGCTCCAAAAACAACAATAATTAAAAATGTCCCGCCACCAATTGTGCTAAAAATGTAAGACTAATTAGAAAAAGTCACTGTAATTTACAAACAGAATGTGAAAGTTGTTAAAAAATAAATTTGCATTTTGAAATATTGAACCAAAAATGTTATTTCTAATGTTCTGGAATAGCGCACTATCACAGACAACATCACAACATGCATGTATTATAAACAAGTACATAACAATACAAACCATACAAAAATTTGTTTATAAAAATTGGAATTGAAACTATCTAAAATCTAATATACTTTTTTGAAATGAAACAAATAGGTAAGAATTATTTATTTGTTTGTTTTATTATTTCAAGATAGGCTATGCACAAGGGTATCATTTTTGCGCGGCCGCCTCAGCGGCCGTGCATACTAATTTCAGTTAATGCACTGAAACTGAAAATGCATGTAAATCATGCTCAGTTTAAGCTCATTACTGAAGCCTGCTGGAATGACCAGCTGTGACTTGTGTGCAACTAGTTGTGTGTGTGTGTGTGTGTGTTTGTGTGCGTGTTTGTGGATAACAAACGACAATGGCAAATTGAAAATTGATGATCTGCAATATCAAATCTTTTGAATCATTTTCAAGGCAGTTCTTTCGTGATGCTTTTAACAAAACATTTAGTTCTACGATTTTAATCGAATCATCCAACGAAGCTGTGGTCTAACAGATAAGGCGTGTGACTGCGAAACACAGGATAGGGGGTTCGATTTCCATCAACTGCAATTTTTTTCTGACTGAAAGTAGAATAATGTTTTCAAATTGTTTCTTTGTATGATATAAAAATCAAATGTTATAGCATTCTATCTTCTATCAATTCTTGAATTGTATGTACTTACACATACGTATGTAAAACGTAATCGTCGAAAAGATTTTCAGACTTATTTAGACACCATTAAAAATGAAAAACTAAGTAGTAGGTACTGACAAAAAACGTTGCTGCGTGCCGCGCCTAATTTTACCGATACGATAAAATAATACTTTATTGTCGTCACGTCGAATTATGTGCGCTCGTCAACAGAGGTGCTTGTTTATTTTAAATTACGGTTGTGTATTATGTAAAATTCTCAAAAAATTGAATAATCGCAAATTGAATGATCGCAAATAACAACTTAACAGTACCAGGTAAAGACGCATAGTACCGTCAACGGCTTGACTTCGAGCCATGAACAGTACAAAATAGAGCAATCCGTTAGATGACAGCTCTGCGAGGCAGTTGAATCAATTGGCTCGCCTGGCACTGTCATGGTGGCAAGAAGCCACTAGCACAACGTACCCTATCGCCTTCCCAAACACAATTTTAAATGGATTAAAATGATTGAAAACTGATAAGTTTTGATTTTATCCTATTTGATTCATTTGTTTATCTGATTAATTATTAAACTGGTACACTGTTTCAGATTCTGAAGGTTTTTAGGCCGAACTGTACATAAAAATGTAAACACAATTGTTTTTTTAATTTCATTGAAATGCTTTACGTTAGTTTTTGTAACTTGTGCATTAATTTTAGATGTTTATCTGAATTGTCCCCGGTTAGATAACATTGGCTTACAAAATTGGACATACGTACACAGTGCTGGAGCAGGGCATTTCTGTAGAAAGATATCAAAAGCAAATTTAAAGGTGCGTATCAGAGCAGAGGGAGACTCTTACTACAAGGTGGGGGAAGACAATTGGCACCTAAAGAGAGTTACATTTTTAATGAGACTCCGCATGTATCAAACATAGTAAAACCCTGCAATTGGAGATTTTATTAATGTATGCCTTTTTTATTCTGAAGGAAAACATGACAAACTGGTGCGTAACTTTATTTTCGGCAAAATCCGATTTTTGGAATTGACCTTAAACTTATCATAGTGTAAATATACTACGCTTTGCGCTTCTGCATTACAAGATTTTCCCCACATGGCTGATAAAAACCTCTAGCTCAAAATTTTTAAACAACAACAGCCGTTCGATTACATTCCCAACGGAAAATGTAAAGCCTGACTACACTAGCCTTTATATATTAAAAGGGGGTGAATGAAAAAGCGTCTGTATCAGTGGTTCCATACCAGCAGGGC